>OZ024909.1:37808125-37953125 GCA_964017125.1 Flabesymbios commensalis
GAATTGTGAAAGCATTTCCCACCTAAATGTAAATGAAAATGAGTTTGTTTTTGTATAAAAATGTAATACCAATGTCAATTATCTGAACTTAGAGCTAATAACGTTTTTACTTTGATATATTATATCATTTTTACTACAACGAATTTTATTCAAAATATGCAAGTAGAGGACAAGTGCGACAATGCAGAATAAAGGGTTAACCGCCCACGTAGAATATGTGGCACTTTTTATAAACATGATAAAGAATTTTTTTTATCAAAATATGAAGGGGTGTGTGTGTGTGGGGGGAGGGGGGTTGTAGTAATTTGTGGTGAAATGTGACTAAACATGGGAAGAAATATCTGCTGAGTGTTAAGAAGGTTAACCCTTAACCCTTTAACCGCCAAATTATTCAATCTGAATTTTCACCCACTCGAAGTTGTGTCTCGCTGACGCGATCCACAACTTCAAGTGAGGTCAACTGTTTTCAAATATAGCTGATTGATGTCACATTTTATCTTTAACATGTTTAAAAGGTTGTACTTAAATGTGCTAATAAAAAATGAAAACCCGAATATATGCGACACCGGCGATTAAAGGGTTGAAGTACTGATCGCGTTGACTAATGTTTACTCACTTGAAATTATGAGTCGCCGTAGCGAGACACAATTTCAGGTTGGTGAAAATGTCAACTTTATAATTTGGCGCTTTAAAGGTTAGAGAAACACGAATATACAAAAAAGTACATTGTTTTGCGACCTGATAGAGCTTTAGTTATTCGAAAAAATCTTCAAAACAAATAAATAATTAATGACATTAAAATTTTGCGTTGGAAAAATACATTTATATAAATTACATAATAATTATGTAGAAAACACGTAGCCTACATGACGTATATTGTTCTGTTTAGGTCACTCGCTCTGCTGTGTACGGTAAGTATGTTTAATTCCTGACGCCAATAAAATGCAAATATATATGTGTAAAATCGAGTATTAAAAAATTACCCCGTGTGTAAATATTATCTTTAATTAGTTTTAACTGGCTAACAATTTTTTTCAATTAAGATTAAGCGTAATACTTAAATTAAGTACATTGTGCTTATTAAAACCATTAATGTAGTGTAATACTATTTGAACCAAAGAGAAATAATAGTTTCTTTTAACCCCAGTCATCAGTGTACTTACTATAGATCAGATAGATGGAATATTTGAATTTAATTTACCGTGACAATCATCTTCTGCTGATGAGACGATATTACAATATTAAAGCAACTGTTTTAATATTCAAATGAGAAGCAAATATTTACATTCAGTGATAATTCTTTTTATCATTTTTTTGTCTGTGCGTTTGCTATAAATGTGTGTTTCTCCAAACAGCAAAGGGTCAACCCTTACAGCGCGGGCATCGACTTACGACGTCAGAATCTGACGTCGATAGACGTCTTACTCTGACCGATTAATTTGAATACCTATGTTATAGGTATTCAAATTAATTGGAAAGAGCTAACTAAGACATTAACAAAACCTTAAGTCTCCATGGTTTGTATGTAAGTATTTCAGCGCTTTTAGGGTTAATAACAGGTATGCATGTGATACGAGAAAGATAACAGAAGGTGAGTTTATCTAACACCCCCCCCCCCCCCTCTTTGATAGCGCAGTCACTGTCATATCAGATTGTACTCCACTTATACCCTGTCCTTAACCCTTTAACTGCCGGTCCCGATTATAATCGGTTTTTATTATTTATTTGCACATTAAGTACCACCTTTAAACATATTAGAAACACAACGTGACACCAATCTGCAATATTTGAACATAATTAACCTCTATTTTGCTAAATTTGAACAATTTCAACTCACTTGAAGTTGTGGATCGCGTCAGCGAGACACAACTTCAAGTGGGAGAAAATTACAATTGAATAATCTGGCTGTTAAAGGGTTAACAGTAGCAGGTCAAATATCTAGTTGTTTTGTTACCCGGTCCCTGGCTGAATCCATGTTACCGTGTGGTCAGTGGAGAGGTATATATATACTGCTCTGCAAAGCACACATGCAGTTACCACTTACTTGAAAAGTAAGCAGCTACTGCCTCCTACGACGGTGGCCCAATATCAAACCAGCATTGAGTCTAGAAGCGAAAGGCAAACTGTTGAAAACTAGTACTTTTAGCCCAAACCCCAGTCTCAATAACTTATAAAAACTGTTCACAAAGCGAAACGTGAGTGTCACAGGACAGATGAACATTTTATTTTCATTCAAGACCAGGTTCGATTTCCCTGATTCGAAGGTGGTGAGTATAGAGCTTGTTTTTGACGCCAAGCAGGACGGGGGTTTCTGATGTAAGGAGGTGGAATGTTGTCTGTTTGGTTTTAGTTCACGCACATGTGGATATTGATGTACAACGCATTTTCACATTTTTCACCTATGTTAACACGAAAGTTGGGCAAGCTAGCGCTAATATCATGCCGTAACACCACTGTAAAGTCTAGCCTGTCACTACTCCAGCTCCGGACTTCAATATATGAGCTTATTGAACTATACAAGTAGCAAAGGCATCATAAATACAGTGGAAAGTTCAGACGATCTGAGATGGGAATGGGTTGGAGTAAGCTACATAACGCTTACGGTGAAATTCGGATACACCAATTGTTTTTTAACTTTACTTGGCTAAAAGTATTCTCATGTTATTAATGAGCGAACTTTACGTGATGTCATTTATTAAAACTATCAAGCCCAGAAAATGTGCATATTTCCAGTATTTTTCCTAATATTTACTAATAAGCAATAATCAGTGGGCTGAAATTATATAAAAATTCGCAGAACTTTAATTATTTTGCCTAACTGGTTTACTTCAACTTAAGTTTTTCATCGACTACGAAATTACGAATATTAAAAAGTAATTAGTTTTTTTTCTAGAATGATGACATCAGGCAATCAAAACAAGGTTCCCCAATTATTTCATTCACATTGAAGAATTTTGAAGAATTTCAGTTTCTCGTTCAAAGCTCATATATTTTGAGAAGTGCTATAATTAATCTGCTGCTTTAAATCAGCGAACGAGGCCATATACTGTTCAACGATGGGCCAACGACGGTGGATCAACAATAATTAAAAAATGTTTCGTACATGTGGTATTTTTAAAATGGGGGCTAGCTGACGTCGAATAAATTTGTGAATTTTATTAATTAAGAAATAACCACAAAGACATACAGACCAGTGGAATAATCAAATTTATTTTTACGAACATCCTAGGTATCATGTGTGGTACTTGTGTTTTTAGTGATCTCTTATCATATTATTTTTATCTGAAGGGTCTAAAGGGGAGGGGTGGGACTAATCTGAGATCATTAATCGCGCGCAATCAAATATATTAGTGTGATATCGTCATTGATAAAACTACATTCATATATACAGCTACTAGTATTTGTCACTAAGATGTCATCATTTCAATTGAAAATATTTCGTTTTTCTCTTCATGGAAACAACACATATTGTTGTCATTGAATATGTTTACAAGAATTGCATTGGTTTGCTATGGTATTGCCATCAAGACGCACAATATAGTATTAATTATGATATAAAAATATTTTGATGAAATTCGCCACATATTTTAGTCACATTGTAGATCTATTTTAATCACATAAAAATAACACTTCTCGAATTCCTGAGGGTAGTATTAGCCTTCTCTGGCGTATTATGAAGTGCTGCGGTTATAAATATCAACACAAACAAAATGAGGTCATACAAAGCTGCCTGATTGTTGGGTCAATATTCGAGCCATTGGCTCGACGTTGTGTAAATGTTGGACAGCGTCTCGTTGATATGATGTACCCTTACGACCGTACAACAAAGGTCGCGATATAACGTGAGCAAGCCACCTGTCTGGTGATAGCATAATCACTGGGGAGTCACGGACAACCAATTATCCTCCAGTGGCTGGGCTTTACAAATCAGTGATTACTTACGAACAGTTACAGATCAGCCTCGTTTCTGTTTGGGATACCATGAATAAGCTAATGACGTAGTTAGAGAGGAGTGATTCCATGATCACATCAACCAGAACAATGAACGGATAAGATGATGTCAACCACCAAGACAGCCCGCATTGTTTACCATTTCAACAGTTGCAGTTATACATATAAACGATGGGCTAATTCTGTTTGTTAAGTGAGTATAGTGTTCTGTCGCTTATTACTAGAAATATTTTACTGGAATACGTTGTATATTTCCTGTTACAAAGGAAAGACAAACACTTGCGTATGAACTGAAGTGCTTTGTAATCACCATGTGATATCTTGAACATCAACATTCAACTGTAACGTAGTCATATCAGAATATGACAAAAGTCAATTATTTCACGACCCACTTTTCCACGCACACGCTACAGATTTATCAACATTGTAACTGCGAGCCACTCTTTGTCTGTGCATACAGCACACACGATGGGAAAATGAAAATGTAACTCTTCCCTATTAAGACTACTGCTACCTGGTCCCAATCCCTGACATGAGTGCGAGGGCATCTGCCAGATTCGTGATGACTAGTGACTACTCTAAGGATACAGACCCCCTTTACGAGGAATGTGGACCTCCAGGATCCCTGTCATTCGTGGACGTCAAGCCGCGGGTATCGTTCAAGTCCACCCTCATGGTGTATCCCGAGTATGAAAAGTTTCAAGGTCTTGTTAACCGACTGAACCTCTGGCTCAGTCGACATCCCGGTGTGCGAGTCACGTCGTGTGAGGCAATAGCAGGTGAGGGGCAGTGAAAAAATAATAAAAAATCATTTTAAGCACTTTTTTGTAAAAAATGTGAAAAAAATTTACGCCTTTGTTGCGCCTTTAAAATTCCCTCTTTCACAGCAGGCTGGCCAAAAAGCTAATTTATATCCGAGCAAAATACTTATGAGATTCAGAACACGCAATGCTATCATTTACAACCGTCAATGCCATAAATAGACCACTTTGAGGTTTGCCTTTCTACGGTAGTATAACCAGTGATAACAGTCTAAAGCGCAATTAACATTTTACAATATCTGAATTTGTGCTTAAAAATAGGGTTACTGCCAACAGGCCAACACTCATTTGAATTGGTACATTTATACATAGCTGAATAAACACCACTCTCTCTATACGGACTATACGTGTAAAATACAGTAAAAATACAGTAAAAATAATACAGTAAAATACAGTAAAAATAAAGTAAAAAGGGATGTTAATACAGGTGACCCGTACCTGATGTTATACACATGCATAATACTCCGTGGCAAAGATTTAATTGGAGATAAATAATGTATGTTTAAATTTTCAGTGAATCAGTACTTTGAACCACACACAATATCTTTGTCAACACACAAATACAAAATTCTACCTCGTTCACAAAATTGTCATAAAACCTATTCAGATGCTATTACTGGAAATTTGAAAAGTAATTAATTTCATCAAGTGGTAATTTAATGACATGAAAACTTTTAGAAGTCCATGATCCGTAGACATGCATGGCTACGGATCACGGACATCTAAAAGTACAGCAGAATGCTCTTAATATATAAAACATTTTGACTTCAGGTAATAGCCACTATACGAATAGACTAAATGAGAAACAATGAGTATGATAACATTTCAACTATACTCAGAGCATTCTCTCAAAAATAAGGTGGGTAATATAGATGATAAATATACCGCCGCCGCTGCCCTAGGTCGCGGGGATTTGTGATATCTCTAGAACCACTAATCTGAACCACACGTGTTTTTTGTATATTGGCATTGCTTAGCTGGCCCATGCAAGAATAGAAAAACTTTGGTCCAATTCAAGTGATTTTCATGCAAAGAGTTTTTGTAAACCCTAATCTCGAGAACCATATAGGCTACTCCGAAACACTCGTAATTTAGTATACATGTAAGCACAAACCTACATTGTAATTCTCAGTATAATGGAGGGGGTGCAATTGTTATTACTACATGTATAATATCGGAAACATAGTTCTAGCTATATGGATGTTGTGTACAGTTTTGCTGTAATAGACGCAAGTGCATTGTTTTAAGGTAGTCGCTCAATCAACATAACATGCTGTGAAAAGAGCTAGAATCATCAGCTCATACAAACATTATAATCGCATTCGAACGACTTATTCACGTCAAAAAGATGGACAGAAAATTACTACATGTGCTGATGCAGATCTATGAAAAACACACCCGATTTTAAATTATCACAGTTCTAACACGTTAGTTTTTAAACGTAACCGTATCATGGTTGACAGTAACCCATCAAACACAAAACATTTGTATAACATTCGCACAAAGTCGGCCCAACGTCTTCGACGTTCGTCCAATATTGTACAAATGTTATACACAGGTTTTGTATTTGTTGGGAATTAATGTTGAAGCAGGCAATTGTGTCAACTTGTCATGCCAAATGTAAAGAGTTGATGAGGGCTGTTTCATGTCAAGATATGTAAACTATAGTATACATGTATATTATGATGTACATAAGCGAGGAATGTGCTTGAGTTAGATTACACGTACAGGTATGTTCTGAGTGACTGTAAACAGACAGTGGATTCACCTTAACGTTAAGCATTAGCATACATGTATTAGAACAGTTCCTGTATGCGTTACTTTATCCAGGCTGTAAATTAGAATACAATACTTTACAGTACCGGTATATCTTGTTGTGTAATTCCGCGTCATGCTCGTGTTGATTTTTATTTAGTGTGTTTGTTTCTATGACATAATGCCATAGACCGGTAGGTCTGAAAAAAATATTTCCATTTGATTCCTCCGCCAGATATGTAAAAATCAAAGATGGCCGCCATCGTATCCAGTCAACATACACGAATATAACAGTTTAGAGAATATATGACATGTCATATCAAAAGCGGCACTATTTCATGAGTCTTGAAATTGAAATGCCAACTGATGCTGGAAGACCAAAGTTCCAGCTTTTCCATGCATAAAAAATTGTGAAGATATTTTAATTATTGAGGAAGTTATCGATAAAGAATCGAAACTTGAAAAATTACATTTTTAAATAAAAAAAGGCTGCCTCCTTGCATTACATATTATTATGCCAAGTTTCCGTATTGTCCTGTCTCTTAATCACCATGACAACTATCTGACTATCAAAATTGTATTATGAGTCGTTTTACTTTTGCGCATCACCACAAATTTTACTTTTTAGTTATTTTTTGTCATAGCAACCAAAACCATGACGACAAACTTCTGCGAATATCAATGCTAATAATTTGCCAATTTATACTCACGAGACGTCATATCGTCTGAGGGCTCAAGGAAACGTCATATAGCATAGTTTAGTATGTATCCCCAGTGATCTTTAAATCACTTCATGACCCGATACAGTGATGTTACATAATCACACAAAATCATAGATTACATGACATGACCTTGGCATAATTATGATTGTTTCCCTCAATGAAGCTCGGTAAAAATTGAATGCTGAAACTTGGCGTAATGACATATTGTCTTACCTCCATTAAAAAGTTAGTGGTTGCTATGGCACCCGATATGTCACATACCCCACAAAATCATAGAAAAAAGGGAGTATCGTATAATATCAATTGTTTTTGTCAGTAAAGGGGTAGATATGGGATTCTGAAGGCTGGCATAATGACTAGTGATCTGACCTCTAATGCACTAAATAAGTGGTTGTTATAGCAACCAATGTTATATTGCAATAGAAATTTAGGAAGAGAGGGTGTATCGAGTGTTTATATCCAGTTATATCTTCAATAAAAGGTGATATCGGCCACTGAACATGCTGAAAGAGTGATTTCAGTCGGCCACGAAAAAAGTGACCTAAAATAATCTTGGCGACAGAAAAAAGTGATCTTGGTCACATACAAACCGATCTCAGTCACTGCAATATTGATCTCAGCCACTCCAAAAGTGTCATTGCCAAAAGTGATATTTGTCCTAAAATTATGTTGATGAGTGAAAAAGTGATATATGCCACCACTGAGAAAATTATCTTGGTCAGCCAAAAAGTGATATCGGCCACTGAAAAGTGAACTTTGTCACTGCAAAAATATATATTTACCACTGACAAAATGACCTTTTCCACTGAAAAGCTGCTGATATTGGACACGGCAAATGTGGTCTTGACCATTGAACAAGTTATCTTGGCCACTGAAAATGTAATATCTACCATTTAAAATGTGAATTATGTCACTGAAAAAGTGAATATCTGCCATTAAAAAGGTAATCTTGGCCATTGAAAAGGTGATCTTGGCCACTGAGAAGCTGATCTCATCACCTGAAAAAGTGATCTTAACAGCTGACAAAGTTATCTCAACCACTGAAAGAAGAGTGATCTTGGCCACAAAAAATGTGATTTTGGTCACAAAAAAATGATCTCAGCCACTGCAAAAGTTATCTCAGCCATTCCGAAAGTGATTTTTGCCCTAAAAAATGATGTTAGCCAAAGTGACATTTGCCACCACTGAAAAAAAGTGATCTTGGTTAGCCAAAAAGTGATTTCGGCCATTGAAAAGTGACCTTTGTCACTGAAAAAACTGAAGAGTGATCTAGCCTAGACCATGAAAAAGCGATCTTCAAAAGCGATCTTAACTATCAAGGTGATCTTGAAAAGTGATATATGCAACTAACAAATGATATATGCCACCGAAAAGGTGATCTGGGCCATTGAAAAATTGATTTTGGCCACTTAAAAAATAATCTCAACCTCTGAAAAAGTGATGTGAACCGCTGCAAAAGTAATCTTGGCTATTAAAACAGTGATCTTGCCCAATGAAAATGTAATTACGACCAGTGAGAAAGTGATCTTGGCCATGAGAAACTGATCTCAACACCTGAAAAATTATCTTTACCGCTACAAAAATGATCTAACGAAAAAGTGATCTTGTTTTCACTGGCTGAGGTCACTATTTTAAGTGGCTGAGATCACTTTTTCAGTGACCAAGATCACTTCTTTTTTTAGGGTGAGACAAAACACCACAAAGGTGGACATAATATTAGTAAGCTTCGCATGAATAAATAATGGAATACATGATTTTAGGCCACTCTTCTGTACATGGATGCTAAGCTCAGTAGAGACTCCTGAGGATGTTGAGATTATCTAGACGATACTGCCTTCCAGACCCAAATTCTAGCTTTATAGTACTGATCGCAAAAAAAAACACATTTTAAATCGCTGTTAATTTGCATAATGTATGCAAATATAATATCTTGACCTAACTAAAATCTAATTTACTGAAATCGCTGACCATGGAAACTATGGTTAAGATGCCCTATGCCATAATTTACCTTTTATGCTGTTTAGTTATGCTAATAGTTTATAATCTTGACATAGATTTTCAATAACGGCAGTTATGCACATTATTTAGATATAATTTGCATATTACAGCGAGACAACGCTTGACACACAAATATACAGTTGTTTTTAAGGTCGCTATATTTAAAAAATATGCAAAGTCAAAGAAAAACACGCAATTTTTTTCATTTTCCAGTGGTTGCCATGGAAACTGTTTTTCCTAAAAAAAAGACATGTACGAATAAACGTGACTATTCTAAAATAGAAAGGAGAGATCCTGTATTGGCATGTTGATATTGAAGACTCATAACTGTGCTACATATATATAAGGTTTTGTGAGATGTGTAGAATATTCTTCTTCAATTTAGACACATTCTATTTATAGAAATATGCAAATGATTGTATGCATATCTACGTTTAGTATTAGATGGGGCTGTTGATATCCTACGAAGTAGATGGTTACAGTAGTTCTTGAGAAATCCACAATAACGTATTTTTTTTGAATTGTCCATAAGCTAGTTTGATTTTAACTGGTCGACATGGCACATATCTTCATAAAAAATACGTTTTTCTTTGATGTATAGAGGTAAGGGGTTATTCCTGACATTTATAAGCCTCTTTTTTCAACATCTGCTCCTACACAATATGGGCAAAAATATAAAGACTTTTGCATCGGTGATTTTAGATTGTATCTTAGATTTTTTGTAACAATACGCTGGAGGAAAAAATGGAAAAACTTTGTTTATTTTAATTTTAGACCTGATGTTGATAAAAAAAACTTCATGAATTAAAATCAACACGAACATGGCGCGGAATTTGTAAATGCTACATAACAGCCTATACTATTATCATGGTTATCTGCGCATACGCTATCTGTGGTTTGACGACGGTAGCGTGGTTGGCCTCAGACCGCCAGGGCTTGAATTTCGAATTCTGTGTCTGGAGGACAGTGTCATCTCAATCATCTCATTATCCTCAGGAGGTTTTCCTGGCCCAGTTTAGCCTATGTGTGCACAAAGGTGGCCTAAGGCCCTATTCATTTCATGACGAAGGTATGACGTTCATCCAATTGAAAAAAAAAATTGTAACGGTTACGAGTGGTATAGATATCAATAGTTACCATGGTAACAGATATGTAATAAGAATCAGGGATTTGTATTAATTGACCAGCTTGTACAATAAGAAAATATCTTAGCTTATCTTGTACATAAATGTATACCTTGAGATACTGGACTCCGCTTCATACTTCAGAATATTTATTATGTGTAAAGGGAAAGTGTAATACACCTACGTATCTGTGTAATAAAAAAACAGCCATCTTCACTTTAATGTCAGTGGCTTCCTTCAGTGCGTACAAGAAACAAGAGATAATTTCCTCAGTTATCTGGCAACGCTTGTCATCGTTTTCGACATTTTTAAACGAAGTGTCATACGCATCGTAAGCAGGCGATTACGTCATTAGTGCTAACTTCAAATGAATGCTATGTATCAAAGAGTAATGTAACAGTTAACGACTTAATAATTATTATTACTAATGTCAAGTCCGCTATACGCCTAATAGCTTATAATATTTACATGGATGACTAGCCTTACAGCAGAAAGACACGTCAACATGGTCAATATCAATAAGTTTAGATACATGGTTTGTGTCCCATCCCCACAGCTATACAGAATAATAATGTAGGCCTCCTAATGAGACACGCGAAGAAAACCGATTATTTCTTTGATCTTCAGTGCTCAAATGGTTATCAGAATGCTCATGTAAGTTGAGTAGCTACTGTACCGTTTTATCTTTGTATATTGTTTTGCGGGTGACAGTTTGGAACTTTGTAGAATAGTAGCCTGTTGTTTGTTCAACTATAATTATAATATCAGAGATTTTTTGAGCTGTTACTAAACCTTGTATTTAAACGATAATGTAACTGAACAAGGTTAAGTTAGCATAATAATAACAAAGAATTTATGGGGACGGTGGACGGTATGTAAGTTGTTGCAGCGTGATACAAGAGTAACAGCGACAATATCATTGCATTCGCCAGGCGGCAGCACAGAACAAGTCTTCCTGTGTAAAATACACCTCTTCACCTGTTGCGCTCTGCACGCGCATTGTTCACAGCATTGATCACATTGATCACATACTGGACCAACAACGCAGATAATGAAACAGCATTGGCCCAGCATTGGAACAATGCCACGTGTTTGCTGCGTTATCTGTGTAAAGTAGCATAGACTAAGATATTCATCCCTAAGAGTATCAAACATTTTTTTAAATTACATTTGGACACTTCAGATTTTTAAGGATAAAATGCTATATATTCCTCATAAATATTTTACTTTGATCTCTTAACGCGAGCTTGGTTACCTTGCACTTTATTGTAGGCTGGATGTATTCGATTAAGGTGACAATGCTATGATGTATCATATATTTTTACCGTAATTTAAAGTTACCTTCCTCTAATACCACTAGAATATAAATAGTAAATATACACTTGGGAGAGACGCTAAACAGGATCAGATCTATTGGAACCTTACTGCTAGTAGTTCCCACCCAACTGGTTTCAATTTCCACTTGCCCGTTATAATATGATCATGATAAGTGGAAATTACAACACAAACATTTAAACAACCATGAAAAACAATCACTACTGACAAAACTGGTAATCACTTTTTCAAACATAATGCGCTTTAAAATGGATATAAAAGAAGAGTATTTAGTAATATGATGTACATTAGATGGTAAAGTGTTCCTCAACTATTCTTTTAAAAAAGCTACGTTTGAAGCAGTCTGTACGACACAAGGGCGGTACCATCAGAACTCCAGAATTATTCGAGTCACGAGTGAAACATACACCATCAGAGAAAAAACTAACAAAATCATTTACATCAACTTCATAATTGCGATATAAACACTTCCAAAAGAAAACAATATCAGCACATTCACGACGCATAGTTAAAGGGAAAATGTTCGTCATTAGTAGACGATCTTTATAATCTACTTCAGCATAATTGAAAACATATCGGGTCATTGACCTCTAAATTTTCTCTAATGACCCATATTTTATTGTAATATATAGTATTATATTTTTTGTATACTTCTAAATATTTATTTAATACGAATCGCATGACAACAGTATAATACGGGCAATAGGTAGTCAGTATGTTAAAAAGATAGATAAATAAGATTTATATAACTTCGGCCCAACGTCACTTCAGACCATTGAATAAATGTCATACAAATGTTTTGTGTTGACTGGGCAGCGGCTCTCAGACAACTGGATCAATGTGCCGGTTCAGGATTGAGAGTCCTAAGAGATCCTCCCATTGATCTCCACTAGATTAACCATTACCACATTGACTTAGTCGTCCTCTTGTTATGGTTCCTCTCGAATTACTTGCACATTTATTGGCTACACTCATCTACCGTAATAGTATGTTTGGAACATTGAAAAAACAGTCAAGGGTGTCTGATCTATCAGTGTCACTATAGTTATGTCAAGAGAAATTCGAGTAAAATGACTAAGATAAAAATGAAATTTGTTCCTTTATTTACCAATTTTAATTTCAGTATTTTATTTCATCTTTTGAAATTTAGAAATAATAATTTATTTATGAAAGTCACAAACTACTGTAGTATGAAAACTGCCGAGAGTCTAATCATCTTTTTTCCAGTAAAAGTTTGGTAATTATATTTTAGAATATAATTTCCTATATGTTTAATTTTTCCAAAATGATATAAGCAGAAGCAAATCGAATTTTGGACTTTTGGACTTTTTTAAACATGCAGTTCGGTGTGATGAAAAAAACTTTTACCTAATCTTCGGGTATATTCTGCACATATACCACGGTACTGTTGTCTTGAACGCAGTTAATCTTGCGACACATGTGTCTTGGTTAAGTGGTATTAATTACCCGGATATTATCGTGTTATGTTCAAGTGCCTTTCATGTCCCATCTATAGTGAAAGCTAGACACTCCGTAATGATATCACCCCACACCAAAGGGAGGAAGTGTCCATGACAACCAGCGATAAACCACATAATTAATTTAATCACTGTTTAAAATCACTGTTTCCACATAATGTTCGTGATTGAAAGCTCTATTAAAGCTCTCTCGTCGTCTTTGTGCACCACATGACATATTTGGAACAAAAATGATATAATTAATGCATTATAATGACGAGGTTGTGAGCTTTCACTTGATATTTTGTATTTTGATGTTTTATCAAATGAGGATATTTCCATTTACCTCGCACGGGGTGGAAATTGTTCCAGCGATTCACAGCTGTATAACGTTTGTACAATGTTGGTCCAACGTCGAAGACGTTGGGCCGACATTGTACAAATGTTATACTCGCACGGGGTGGAAATTGCTGCAGCAATTCACAGCTGTATAACGTTTGTACAATGTTGGTCCAACGTCGAAGACGTTGGGCCGACATTGTACAAATGTTATACTCGCACGGGGTGGAAATTGTTGCAGCAATTCACAGCTCAAGGTGAATGGAAATGAAGGTCTGAACAAAAACTGTTCATGTTGAAATCTGAATTTTCTCTTATCAGTTATGCCAAACCATTGCAAGGTCTGGTGTGTGTAGTCAGCAATAGGCCGACTTCCAGGATGGAACTGAGAGTGCTGCTCACTAGGTGTGTGCAATAAAGTAAATGAATCGGCAAGCCATCCCTTGAAATTAGTCCACGAAGAGTAGACCGTGCGGCCCGTCTCCAGGTTTCTATTTATCACACCTCTGCCTCAAGAGGCGGAACAAACTCACAGTCATCCACCACGCTCACACGATTAATGTACATTTTTATGATTTAAAGATAGCTTGATCTGATGAAGTGTATACGGTGTAGGCCTATGCGGGCCCCCCTGCTTTGACACTGACATAATAGGGGTGTACAGAGTGGTGCACCCGTTACAAAATCATCATAATTATATGCACAAAGGTGGCCTAAACCCCCTTCATTTAATTTCATTTTCCCACGTGACGCAATCGCACTGTTAAAATAATCGTCCGGACAAATTTGATAAAATTTGATAAAGTTAATTTATAGGCTCTCCCCTGGGGGACTGAATACGGCTAACACTTGGACCAGACCAATTTCAAAAGTGACTTTTCTTCACAATACCGCTCCCATGTCCAGATTTAACAGGCCCCTCACATTATCAGTCCAGCTAATTCAGTTTGCTAATGAAATGTCAATCAAACTGATTTGTTACGCTCAGACTGTTCCCCTATTTCAGCTGATTAATATTTCGTACGGTACGGTGGTTTTCGCGTCAGTCAGCATTGTCCGGTCTCCCCTGGAAATTCCGCAACGATCCCGTCCATTTAACCCTTTAGGGACTAACTACCCAGAATTTGTCATATTTTCTCTCGTTGTGAGGTGGGAATTGCGGTAGCAATTCACAGCTCACAGCGAGAGAAAATTCCCACTTTTATAAAATAAGTATTATCTCAAATTGAAGCACCAAGTGTCCCGGTTTTAACGTGTAGTGGCATTTTAATGGAACTAATTTTATTCAAATAATGCCAGAAAACACACATATGTGCGTCACTAGCAGGTAAAGGGTAACCCTATCGGTACTGGGTGGTGGGGGTTCAAAATTCCATCCAGAGCCAGTGAAGATTAGCAATTCTGTCCAGCAGTGAATTTATTTTAAATCGAGTGAAATGCCACAAATATATGAAGTCCATATCCAGCGAAACTCTTTTGTAAAACAAACTTACAAAAAATAGCTGTGTCGCTAAGAGGGTGACCTCTAGTGGCCACTGAGCGGGACACTGAATTAGCTTGATGAACGATGTGTGTTGGACCTAAACGGCGTGTCACTTGCAGCAGGCTGTATGTGGATCGGAGGGACGCCGTGGATCGTTAAATTACTCCATCAGTCATCCTGTTAGATCCATATCACTGGTCACACTGACAAGGCCAATGTCCCTAATGTAGACCTGGACATCCCCGCGCCTTCCTGGGTTCACAACCTGTGAATGACAACCCCGACCCCCTGCTCGTCAACCAGCGGCACCCTGATAAATAGGCCGCCATTTTTGTCTATCAAAATTCACCAACTGCGATTAATTTACTGCTTGGTCAATGTCAGCTATTTATCTTGAATATGTCAATGGGATGGGTAATTAATCCACAAAAACAGATCAACAGAAATTATAAATGTAGGGTATCTGTTTTAAATAACTTAGTTTTCATAGAAATGATACGACAAAAAAGCAAGGCGCTTAATTATGACTATACTGTTGTGCAAAGCCGAAATGAAATTTCTGTTTATACGTTTCAATTAACAGGCTAGTTACTGTCTTTGGTTTTGCAGAGCAATGTGCAGTCGTTCACAGCTAACCAGCACTGCAGTAACTACAAATTACTTGAAAAGTAAGCACTTACTGCTATGTACCCTTGCATGGAAGTATCGGAGTCACACAATGCTCACCCAACATCACGAGATGTTGACTTAATGTTGGGCCAGCTTCGAAGACGATGGGCCAACATTAAAACATCATTGGGTCAACGTCTCGTGCTTGCAGGGCAGTACCTCCAAAGTATACCCGGTAATGGATTATGTGACCAGATAGATTGGTAGCAAATATTTATGTTATTTTCTTTGTTTACAGTTAAGTACCACAGCAATGAGGAGGACAGTGTGGATACTGTGCGGAGTACGTATACCAGTCACAATGACGTCATGTTTGTCACGTGCCTACGTGCTTGGCTGGTACCCCGGCCAGAGGAGGATACCACCCAAGTACAGCGAATTGGATGTTTGACTTCGCAGCCATCCCTCAGAGACAACTGTACAGGACTGGAGTTTGATACGTACAATTACACACTGTACAAAATCAACCAGGAGTTACAGTATTTGAATCACCTGCCGGGGCGCTTACTAAATGTACACTTACAAGATATGAAGTATGATGTGAATCAAGGAGAAAACCTGGTGGCACCCGATGACACGTGCTGGCAGATGTTTGCACATCGCAGAGAGAATGTCCTCAATCTGATCACCACAATAAGGCTGTTCTATGAGCTAGGTGACTCCGTGCATGAGGAGATAGGATGTAAAGATTTTTGTCCTTGTTGGAAAGAGGATCCTGGACTTATCTGGAGCGGTGTGGGAGAGCCGGTGACGCAGTTGGTAGAGCGTGCTCAGCTCTGGCTTGCTCAGCAGACACATCGGCGGGTGGTGGGTGTGCAGACCTTGGAGTGTGAGGTGGAGCCAGTGAAGTGCTCTTGTTCCTCCACCCAGCTACCAGACCCACAGAGCTGCTTGAAGCAGATCCACAGAGGGTCCACGTTCTACTCTCTCACAATGCTTCGTGTCCACTATGCGGAGTCAGCTGTGGCTAATGCGCCGTCTATTAGAGTTAATCCTATTAGATTAATGAAGCAGAATGTATTGTGTCCAAGTCAATTAAGAGCGGGAAATCCTTGTGGTGAACCAATCTTTGAGGACATGAGAGACGTTTTCACTCGTGCGGAACACTGGGCTGGGGGATGCAATGCTCACGTACTGAGTGTGCAAACAATCCCAGTACCTGCTAAGACAGGACTATTCAAGGCGTCATTGGTTTATGATCCTGATGCCTCGTACAGGCAGGAAAAAGTAGGATGGTTTAGTCAGCGTTATATTAATTTGCTTAGGATTTTCTACCAGGAAAAATCAAAACACAATATAACAAATACATCTATTCCCCCCAGTAGCTGCTCTGGAGGTCATGAAAACAAAGGCTACAGTACAGATCAGGAATCTCAGAGCATTGTGAATATGACGAATAGCGATGAATGTGAACAGTCGGATTTACAGGGTGCGCATACATTCTCAGAAACTCCAAGTGTGGACAATGAAAAGTGCTTCACTGGAGGAGAAACAAGTGAACATAGTATCCAGTGTGAACAAAGTATCCAGTCTGAACAAAATATCAAGTCTGAACAAAGTATTCAGGTTGAACAAAGTGTCCAGTGTGAGCAAAGTATCCAGCCTGATACATCAAGATGTTCTAAATCAGAATTAGACAATGCGGAACGTAGTATGAATGAGGATAGTGAGAAAAACGACACAAAACATGATTATCAAAATATACCAAAGGTACAGCTGAGACATAATCATGATAATGATTCAGACCATAGTGACTCATTAGTATATTATAATAGTGATAATACACAGAGCAATGGGGAAGACAACATAGCCACACAAGAGTGCGTAGCATATATTGCTCCACGTTTTGTCATTCTAGATAATGAGACTAGAAATTGCCAATCTAACAACAGTATGCCATCAACATCGTTTATTGACACACTTCCGTCTAAATTATCTGAGCATACAGATGTGACGCCTGAACAATCAAGTGAGACACTTATAGTTACTGGGCAGGATAATGCCTATAATATGTGTTCATTGGAGGTTGGCAAAGATGACGTTACTCAAGTGGTGGAATTTGATAAAAGTGATGATAGTGTGGAGAACGATGTAAACCATGATTATCAAAATATACCAAAGGGACAGCCCAGATCCGATGATTCACAGTATAGTGACACTGAATACTATGACATTGATAATTCTCAGAGGATTACAGACGAAAAAGTACCACTATATGTTGAGTGTGAAACCAGAACTAGCCAGGCTAACAATAATATGACATCAAAATCCTTTGATGACACACACTCCTCTGAATTATCTGAGCATTCAGATGGGTCGTCTGAGCAATCAAATGACAATTTTATGGGTAATGAACAAAATAATTCCCATATGTGTTCGTTGAAGAATGGTAATGATGACGAAGTAGAACATGAACTGTATCTGGATGGGAGAAAAAAACAGCACTTTGCTTCTGAAGAAAATAAAGAAATCAACTCAGATGATGACCTTACGTATGAACCCAGTATGTATTCTGTGTCCCTTGAAGAAAGTACAAATTCAGAAGCAGAGGATTGCGTAAGCTCTTGCCAGGAGACTGTAACATTGACTGCAGAGAGTACACACAATAAAATAGATGATAGTAGAGAATCTGAATTTAAAAATGGTGGGCAGAGTCGCGATGAACAGAGTGTAACTGAACATTTTCAAGCACGAGATGACCTGCTTGCAAAGGTGGAAGAATCACTCAGAGAAACAGAGAGGGAGAGCAGCACCTCCTTCCATCACTGAGCCTATCATTGAATCACTTCAAAATATACCTCATACCGACGAATAAATCTAAAACATACCACTCGTTGGCGAAATAATAATGGTAACGACATCAGTCAAGTTAGTGATGTAGTCAGTAAAGGAAATCAGCATGAAAATTTATGAAATAAGTGATACAAATTCTTCTTTAAATTATTAATTTATCTATGGAGCAGATTGTTTTACTGTTCAATTAACAAATATTTTGCATGCAATTATGATATAAATTTTTAAGAAAAATGCTTGAATTTAGTTAATGACACAACAATCATATTGTCGTCATTGTATCTAATTCCTAAAGAAAACAAATTTCAAATGACTTTATAAGTAGTCTAGCACTGTATGGATTTAAAAAGTAGATTACACGTGAGCAGCCACTCACCATAAACCACCACAGGACGATAGAAAAGTATTGTTATCTGGGTATTTCAGGGCTGTGTCTGGCACTTTCAAAAGTAACAGATACGTCACCACCAAGATGACGACATGCTCCTTTGATTTGAGATTCTAGATATTAGGCAAACTGGAATGCAGACTGGGGACAAATTCATCACTTTACATATAAATGGAAAAAAAACTTCCAAACGAGAACGGTATTAATGAAAATATCAATTTGTTTAACACAGGTGATTTTTATTTGTATCCTTTCCGAAAAATTAAACTGACAATTGAAATTTTAAAATTTAAAGTTGAACTTTTCAAGTACAATTAAATATACTGTTCTCCTAAAATAATCAGGTATCTTGCAATCCCTTTGTCCATTTAGTCATCCGATCGTCAGTAGCTCTATGGAAGTGGGTGAAATTATAAAACCTCTATATTGAGATGCTAAATGAAACAGGTATTTTAAAAATATCGTATATGAAATACTGTTAATTATACTCTCCTGTATGACGTATGCAGCACAGATATGTAACTCATGACATACATTATGAGTTATTAATTAAAATGCAATAAAAAATACATGTATTGTTTTTTATTGTAGCCGTTGGTAAGTTTGTTATTATCATGAACATTATGATTACTGAAAAGAAAACTTGACAGTCACATTACTCAGTATTGCATACACGTACATTATATTTTTTAGTATACAGATGAAACGTATGGCGATCGTGAGCAACAATCTTTGATGAATTTCAAATGTATTCTCTTGCCAAAATAATTCAAAATTATAACTCTAAAAGGGAATTTATTATATAAAAATTAATCATTTTGCCACGCGTGGATATCTATCCCAGTATGTTCAGCTATAGAGAAAAGTAATAATGAAATGTAAACAAGAAAAGTATCTATCACAATAAATAATTTACTCTGTAAGCATTGGTTTAATGTTGGTCAAATGTTGGGCCAGTGTCGTGGACGTGGCCCAACATTAAATCAACTCTGATTGGTCTGTGATCATTGGTTAAATTTTAATGTTATCGTTGAGAAAACAGCTTCTCTTTGTTGATGTTCAGGTACAGACTGAAAATAAATAAATGACAGATTTTAGTCTGATTCCATTTGCCGCATCATTTAGCAACAGTTACGTCTATTTTTAGTTTGTTCATCCACAGGTACGACGCATCATCAAAATGCTTTGTGAGTCCACGTGGCCATTCTGGTCGCACGTGTTGGGATACATCGTCAGCAAACAGTGGCACAATTACGCAGCACAATTAGGACATACACACAATTATCCATGTACAAATGGCATAGCGACGCAGATTTTTATGATATCTTCAAACAAGTCCAACAGTGGTGGCGATTGTGCCCTAATGGAAGTGGCATTGTTAACAGAGGCGTTAATATTAATGAGTGAATGATTGTCAAGTGAAAGAGAGATAAAATCAGTGACTGTTGTTAACGCATGTGGTGTTATCAATGGACGAGACGACTCTATGCTAATGGCGATCGGGTCGAGACCGCAGACAGCGTTGGTACGATGACGGTACGACGTCTGCGACGCCGTACCATCATCGTACCACCGCCGTACATTTGCGGACAATCACTGCACAAAAGATTATTCTTTACGAACAAACAGGGCAAGGGCAATCCTGTAAAACTGCGCTTTATTTATGGATGGCGGATTAGCGCGGGCATCAGAAGCCATGAAACCAGCCTATTATCGCCCAGTTTACACGATAAGCTCCGGGCCTTTGTGCGAGCTGGAAAACCGCGCCGCGAATTGCGCACAGAGCCCCGCAGTACCTGTTGTGCGCGGGACAAAGCCTCGGCCATCAGGCCAGACAGAGCGCATTCTGTCACCGCAGTGTCGCACTGTCACTGTGTCAATATTTGGTCATTTCTCGTGTAACTCGACACTGAGCACACTTTCAACCAGCCAGTCAGTCAGCCGGTGGTTCTAAACCAATACTGATTCGATGCTGAACCTACGTCTACGTCCGCGGCTCGCTCACGTGGACTGGTGGTCGACTTCTGTGGCATGCACTGCAGGCGACCATGTTACACTAACCAGCGTCTTGCTCCTGTAACCGTGAAAGCGTTGAAATATTTCTGTATGAACGATGTAGACCTAGGGGTTTTTCAATTTGAAATCATCATGAGTGTCTTAGTTGGTCTTTTCCGCTTCATTTGAATACCCATGTTATGGGTCTACGGCCATTATACATTTTTATTTTTTTAAGTGCGGGGACCGTCTTTAGACGTCAGAATCTGACGACTTTAGACGTCAGATGCTGACGTCTAAAGACGGTCCCCGCGCTGAAAAAGTTAATAAAGCCAGTCTTATCCGAGTGCACCCTGATTAGTACTCGAGAGGCGAACACAAACACACACAGCCGCTCATTTCCACGCCTAATTACGGCCGAGTGCGTCAGGTTTGAAGGACACTTTGCGTGAGATCACATTGTGAAGAAACCGCCATTAACATGATCGTCCATGTGATCGAAAAACAGATGTTAAGTAATGATTAGATGAACGAAATCTGTACCTATATATGTGTGTTGACTACATCGCAGTTTTATCTAGGTGCGGAAGGTCTTGGTGACACGAGGGCAATAGGCCTAGCGTCACCGAGGCCTTCCAGGTCTAAGTCTCATCCCTGAGAAGTGTTGCCAGTCGATAAAATATACCACGGGTCAAAATGTAGTTGCCCTATCACACAAGAGCACATTTCCACATTATATAAGATATCATTTTCTACAGCGATATTACCCCTCTTTCTCTCATCAACCATTAAATTTCTTTATATCGACTGTGCATGCATTGTCTTTGGAAAGCTATAGGACTAACAGGGGTCATTTTAATGCTTCTGTTAACCTCTGTGCCCAGTCATATCTGGTGGCTCTTGATTGACACCATGGTTCAATCTTAGTAAAAGAGTTCTGAAAGGTTCATTGCTGAAAGGTTCATTGCTGCATGTTATACTAAAGAATACTAAAGAAAGGTTATTTGCCGCATGGTATACCAGAGAAAGGCTCCACATACATGTGGAACCTACCTCTGGTCGCATGGTATACCAGAGAAAGGTTCCACTTATATTTGGAACCTTTCTCTGGTCGCATGGTATACCAGAGAAAAGTTACACTTACATGTGGAACCTTTCTCTGGTCGCATGGTATACCAGAGAAAGGTTCCAATTACATGTGGAACCTTTCTATGGTCGCATGGTATACCATAGAAAGGTTCCACATACATGTGGAACCTTTCTCTGGTATACCATACGACAAAGAACCTTTATTTTGTATACCATACAGTAAAAACATATCAGAACTTGTTATCATATATCAGAACTGTTTCTCAGAGTGTGTGGTGTGGTACGCCAACAAGTTGTCAAACCTGCGAGAGGGCGAGACAAGGCCCCGTGGCGAACACCTGTGCAACAGGGTGGGAGGGGGCGAAGGGGCGTTGTCACTCCACGGGGATCGATCATTATTTGCCAGCTAAAATGGCGGCAAGCGTAACCAGAGGCGGATCCTGAATTAATGGATGGTCCCCAGAATAGGGTGGCAGCACTCTACCATGAGGTGTAAACTCAACGCGGGCGTGCCGCTGGGCCAGCTGCAAATATGCTGGAACAACGTCGAGGTGAGGTTTAATGCCGGAAGTTTGCGTTGATCGTTTGATGAGATCACAACCTTGGTTAAAGCCCCGCCAAGTGGCTGGACCAGATTCGCGATAATGCCATCACTGCGCGCCCTGATAAGACTCTGCGGAGGCGTGAGTCCACAGCCGGCAGACACTTCTGGTCCGTCGAGCTGCCGCTTTAATGGACTTCAGGATGGGTTTCATTTACAGAAGGCACGGCGAGGTGAGAGTGCGGGTCAAATGTCGTGACCTCGTCAGATGGGGTCAGATGTCATTACGTCACGTGACACACTGTAAATCACCCTGATTGGCAGGGTGACAGCAATAGCGGAGGCCGACCATTGTGTGGGTTTTTTCATTATTTATCGCATCTTCTCCCACATATTTCAGATGTCGACTGCCTTGCAGCCCTACGTAACTTTCCAGTTTAAAATTAGCTAGTTTACCCAGTTAGCTGTTGGGTACAACGAATATCCAAAAATACCACACCGGTAGGCTACAGGCCGCGAATGACCCTCAAAACACAGCATTCTGTGTACAGATCACGGGGAAATAATTTTATTCAACTCCACTGCTTAAGCGATAAATGCTTCTCACATCATTGTTTTCATCAGCTGGGCAATATTGCCCAGCTCTCAATCCTTGGAGCTCTGAAGTATTTTTGTATAAGTCATGGCGACCAAAAGGCTATGTCAATTTAAAATCCTCATAAATGGCTTAGTTACCTCTTTCTGCTTCATTTGAATATCTATGTTATGAATCCACGTCCATTAGAAATATTTACTCTTACAGTGCGGAGATTAACTTTAGACGTCAGAATCTGACGTCTACAGACGTCAGATTCTGGCGTCTTAAGTTGATCTCTGCGCTGCAGGGGTTAATTAGCTTATTCAGTGCTGCATGGTTGCTGCATGGTGCACAGGTATAAAAAAAGAGAAAGATTAAAGATGTATATTGAACCTTTCTCTCTATATATAGCCATACAGCAATGAACAACAAATGTTTTCGAAGAAACCAGGAGCGACGATATACATGTACATCATAACTGGGGTACGGCGTGCCGTGGAAGTCGAGTGATTGTCTGATATATTGCTATGCCACAACGACCAGAAGACACGCCTGCAAGTGGTCGCCAGCACGGGGCTTACAAAGGAGCCACCGAGAGCGCAGGCGCCTTAATGTGCTAATAAACATAGGTCTCATCTTACAGTTTAGTGTAAGGAGACGGCTTGAGTGGGATGAGAATTTACCCAGAGAGCTCGTTAAATACGATTAGTAAGATGTTTCCTCCTAGAAAAGGATCACGGCCCGTATTCTCGTACAAGTTACGATATATCACAGGCTTCGGATTGGTCGAGATGGCCATCTTGACCAATCCAAAGCTTACGAACTATCGTAGCTTGTACGAGAATACGGGCGCTGCTGCAGGTGATTTGTAGACCCTCTATTCCCTCGAACGCTTGATGCCATAACTATAATAATACCGACAGGCTATGTTTCTGCAAAAAGCTGATATAAAATATCTCTATATAAAATGGTTGATAAACAATAGATAAAAGTGTACACAATGAAAAACAATTAATCAAGGGTAATTTACATGTGTTATTCTATGTTATAAAATTATGTGTCAATATATTTTATCAACACAAAAAATAATAAATAACAATAATTACATTTCTTAAATAATTATGTATTTTCACATTTCACATTTCACATATTGAAACAGAAATTTGTTAGTTTCAAGATTAGTAAAAGAGAAGGTACATTAATGGGTGAATTATTGACTTTAAAAAACTTAATGGTGAGGTAATTCAATTGTTTTTGGTAAAGGGAAGTTAATTCTAATTTGGGTGTGCGTGAGCTGTTTGCGGTATGTACCCACTTCATAAATGGTGGTGGATGTTTTGGAGCAAATATTTGATGCACTAGATAATTAGATTTTGAATATTTCATAGTTTTTATAGTAATACAGATCATTGATATAATTTCTGAATAAGAATTCTTATCATTGTGGTCATAAATCGTCCCCTTGGATATGAAATGGTGAATCTTCCACTTTGCCAAGTGAAAGATACACCCTTTCATATCCAAGGGGACGATGTATATATTTGCTTGACGTGTGGTTTTCGTGGATATCCTGGTAATGTAAGTCACGGAGAATGGAGCAGCTGAAAGGAACCATCTTTGTGGTGCGATTTGAATAAAAATGGCGGATGGCACCAGAAAGCAGCTGCCGGACGTACAATGATGACGCAGATGAATGCAAGCCATTTGTGGGAGGTACATGCAGAGGAAGACAAATCTCACTATGGAAGACACGAGACGCGCTGGTTGATTGGTTGTCAACGTCAGGTCAATTTTGAAACAACGATGAGCAGAATACGTGTGTTGTAACAGTTGTTCCATGAATTTTCAGTGATTGTCTCATATAAATGAAATGAAATGATTCGGGCTTTAGGCCACTTTTGTGCACATACAGGCTAAATTGGGCCAGAAGAACCTCCTGAGGATGGAGAGATGAGTGAGATGACACTGCCCTCCAGACACATGTTTCGAAATTCAAACCCTGGCGGTCTGTGGCCGAGCACGCTACCTCTCGGTCACGGAGGCTCCCCACAATACTGAGTTTTACGAGTGGATGGGGGAGAAACGAACCCCGAACTCTAGCGTGAAAGACAGCGGTGCTAACCACTACCCTAGGGCCCACAGATACCAACGCCAGTGACAATAGCTTAATATAATAGAATTTTAATTTTTATTGACTTGAAATTGTGTCTCGTTGCCGCGACCTACAATTTCAAATGGGCAAAAGTTACTTAAACCTTACAGTGCGGGGATCGACTTTAGTCGACAGAATCTCACGTCTGTTGATTGTCAGACTAAAGTCAGACTGAAGTCGATCCCTGCGCTGTAAGAGTAAAACTATTTATAATGGCCGTAAACCCATAACATAGGTATTCAAATGAATCGGAACGAGCTGACTAAGACATTTATAATGATTTCAAATTGAAAAAAACCCACTTTGGTCTCCATGGTTTATACAAAAATAAATTAAGCGTTTTAACGGCTAAAATATGTACAATTTGTATTAAAATATATTCCAAATTTTCCAAATTTAATGCTCATTTCTCCTTCAAATTCCTTGCTTTGACGGACAAATAAAAAGGTTGAAAACGGTGAACCAAGTATGGTATTCTACCCCTGACCAATGATAGAGTGGTCAAGTCTGTCACAAGACAGGATCTGCCAATCGAATCCGTCATTCAGTTTTTATTCACTTAGATTACCTCTCCACCATTCAGTCCTGACATTTGGAAATATGAGGACCATTGATAGGGGTTGAATAGGAAGTGGCAACTGAATTGTAAGGCCCATAATATGCGTTACTTGCGCTGCTTTTGTTAACATGTTAGAGCTTCGTAAAAACGGGCACAGCTTCCACACTCGGTCAGCCGCCAGAGAAGCTCTCAAAGAAACGATATCACCCTTAATATACATGATATAATTATATCGTCACCTTTATGCACCGATTTTGTTGTAAAAAATTGACCAGAATAATAAATGTCTTAAACAAGAAATCAAAACGCCGATGATGGGTAGAAATCCCGATCACACAATATTTGGAAGCGCACAGCGATAGTATGCAATAGAAAATATGAAATAAAATCATTTCATGGCCAATCGATTGGGAAATATTATATACTATACATACTATTTATAATATGAGTTATTTTCATTGAAATTATTTTATCTAAATCTTTTTAATTGGTGAGATATAAAAATACGTTTGTGATCAACTTGACCATAATACGGATTGATATAAATGAAATGAAATGAATCGGGCTTTAGGTCACCTTTGTGCACATATAGGCTAAACTGGGCCAGGAGAACCTCCTGAGGATGGTGAGATGATTGAGATGACACTGTCCTCCAGACACAGGATTCGAAATTCGAGCCCTGGCGGTCTGAGGCCGAGCACGCTACCTCTCGGTCACGGATGCTCCCCACAATACTAACTTTCACACGTGGATGGGGAAGAAACAATTTTGTTTCTTGCGAACCGCCGAGACCGGGAACCGAACCCCGGACTCTGGCGTGAAAGGCAGCGGTGCTAACCACTACCCTAGGGCCCCCGCCCAATACGGATTGATATCTCAAAAAAAAATACCGAGAGTTTTAGAACGGCTACGATATATGTTAAAGAGATGTCCTTTGAATTTTAAAATAAATTTATTAAATGGGAACAATCACACTTGGTTCACATAGCTAGGCTTAACATGACTTACCCGAATCATGGTCACTCATCAAATAATTTTTTTAAAGATAATCTGTCGCTTGGAATATATTATCTACAGTAGCTTTAGAGCACCCCGAGGCGTGTGGCCTACGTTACCATAATCAAGTCCCTGTATATCGTGTTTGTTGGGAAGGTTGAGCTGCGATGCTGGGTCGCCATATGAAACCAAAATTGTTTCAACGTTTTGTGTTTCGCAAAAGTACTTACAATAGGTTGATCAAAATGTAAATGCTCATTGGCCACCCTTTGGGTCAAGGCTTACGCGATTGCAAAATCTGAAGTAGATCCATAAACTGCAAGGTGATCTGCATAGCCATGTCATTCATACATACATGTATCCAACCATAAATGTTCGGTTCTTGTGAGATCTCTGCTGAACTATTACTTTCAACAGATCAACATGACTTTTTCCTTTGCTCTACCATCTGGTAGAAGCCTCTGGGAAGAGGCTTCTATCAGATGGTAGAGCAAAGTGCTGGTCATCGCCATGTTACAAGGTGGATCAGGTATCGGCCGTATTAATTAGAACGTGAGATGCCTGCTCGGCTGATCACAAAGGTGTCTCTGGTTTCTTGTTGCCCTTGGCCACAGCCTCTCTCTGACACCCGTAACGACTCGCCCGAACGATAATTGGGGAGCGGCCGTGACTTGGTGACGCTGTGACGGATCATCACAAGATTGAGAGCCAGTTAACGAAAACATTGACCCATCGCTGATTCAACCCCTTCCGCATTGGCTAAATTGCGGGTAAACACTGGGCGAGCAACGCGTTACTGTTACTTTCAACCTCTCCCTGCGTCCATATTAAAAACTGCACTGCTGTCACCTCTCAAGGCCTTCTGGGTCATTCATTTAGCATGCCTGACCAATTAAATAATGTTTCGACACATCAGTAAGACATTTTTTTACGTTTATTTAAGTTAAAAAAAAATTAACTGAGGGAGATGACGTTGTGGATGTGATATACAGATATACATGTATCATCTGGTTATAATAAATTGACCGCCACATAAAGGTTATTGCTCTGCTGAATGTAACAGTGGATGGCTCGCGACAGAGGAAAATATAAAATAGATGCTTTCCCATGCGTCCAATCCATATATTTATTATTTATAATTATGCTGAGTTAGCGGGCAGTGACGTAGCCAAGGGGTCGCTCATTGTTTTTAACTGAACTTTCTACTTGATTTCAACCCCAACTCTCACCGGTATTCCCCTTTACCCCACTATTGATGAGATGCCATTATTGATCTAGAGAACAAGGAATACCCCCTCAGTTCACTTTATAGCTAAGCAATGGTTCAAAGGAATAGAAGTCTACGCAAATAAATTAATATCGGCTGCACAGTATGCATTATTCACCATTGGAAGATTTAGAAAACGCCATTTATCTCTCAAGCTTCATTAAGAACATCAGAATATTTAATTGTCCTGCATCATGATTATGATGCTAATTGAAACACGAGGATTCAGGTTAGACCGGCCACTGATCCTCATAATGGGTTCAGTTAAAATGTGTTTCTTTTCAGATTCAGTTTATGAGACTGGGTTTTGTTCCAGGACACTGAGATGTTTGGAGATTATAGTGATTGTCATCGGAGATAACGCACTATCTCTCTCACAAGTCATTATGTTAAAAGCACATGGGGAAAGAGTCTTTGAAAATACTGAATAATTTGTCGCATGCCATTTTGATCAACATTTAAAATTTCTTTGATCTGAGATGCATATCACGGATTATTAAATTTTATACTGACAAGATAACAAGTTATCGTGACAGTTGGACACATTTATTCTGCTCTGCAAAGTCAAAATGCAGTAACCACTTACTGTAAGAGTGAGAAAACGCGTCACAAGTCACTGTCCCGTTGTTGAATCAATATTGGTCCACCGTCTACGCCGCAGGACCAACATTGATTTAACAATGGGTGAATGTTGGCATTACACGACAGCACCCTGCATATAAGGCATTACAGCGTTGAGAAGAACACGTCGATATATTTTGGGAATAAGGATGCATTTTCTGCTAGCACTTGTATATCTTTTTTTTTTAATTGGTCTACAAATTAATTTATCAGCTTACATCACTTTGTCACTATCTAATTTAAGTCTATAGAGAGATTTCTTTGATTTTAAGGACATGTTTATCGTGCGGTTAGGTGATCGTGATCCCTTATCACAGTTTTTAACCCTTAGAGCGCGGGGATCGACATTACACGTCAGAATCTGACGTCTATAGACGTCAGATTCTGACGTCTAATGTCGATCCCTGCGCTCTAAAGGTAAAAATATGTATAATGGGCGTAGAACCATAACATAGGTATTCGAAAGAACGGACAGAGCAAACTAAGCCATTTATGATGATTTCAAATAGGAAAAAACTCTTTTGCCTCAATGGTTTATACAAAAAATCTTTCAGCGCTGTAAGGGTTAACGTACCATAATCCGTTCTGTTATTGTAAGGACATATGTTCACACATCAAGGAAATATTAAAATTATTACAATCTGTTCGACAACAAAACTGTTCGTCCGCCATTTTACACAGGCCTTCGACGGCTGCACCTCCTCTCAAAGGCGGGGCCCTAGGGTAGTGGTTAGGTAAGTATTGATTTATTATAGTGACATGCATAATTATATACAAACACAAATATAAATATCATAAACATAAATATCATGGTTATTAACAATATATTATGCCGGGCCAATTTGGCCTACAATGTGTTAACACCGCTGCTTTTCACGCTTAGCTAGAGTTCGGGGTTCGTTTCCCGGTCTCGGCGGTTTGAAAGAAAAGAAAAATGTTTCTTCACCATCCACTCGTAAAACTCAGTATTGTGGAGAGCCTCCGTGACCCAGAAGTAGCGTGCTCGGCCTCAGACCTCCAGGGCTCGAATTTTGAATCCTGTGTCTAGAGGGCAGTATCATCTCACTCATCTCACCATCCTTAGGAGGTTCTCGTGGCCAAATTTAGTCTGTATGTGCACAAAAGTGGTCTAAAGCCGGATTCATTTAATATTGTTTACCTCCTACCAAATGTTGGCGCCACATGCCGATTCATGTTAGAACACTTTACGAGTAGGCTTACGTGAAGTGTTTTCATCTTGATTGGAATCACTGGTAATTGGTTTTAAATTCATTTTAGAAACTATTCCGGCAAACATAAGCCGTTGACTGATCGTGAGATCAAGGTTGGAGCATCCGTAAGCGTTCCGTGTTTTCTAGTTAGTCTACGTGAGGTGGTGAAGGTGGTTCCCCAGCAGACACACGACGTAAAACAATGTTGGTTTACCGTTGGTCCACCGTCTACGACGCTGGACCCACCTTAATACGACATTGTTTCAACGTCTTGTGTCTGCTTGGTTATCCCTGGAAACACCACACTGTGAATCGATGTTATTCTGATGTGGCCCACAGTCTGCGACGTTAGGCCAAAATCAAAACAACATCGTCTGGTAAGTATAGGCTACACTGTCACTAGAATAAGCAGTATTCGTATTGCCTCTGATTGGCCTAGATCACAGTTTCGGCCAATCAGAATCAATCAGATCAATCAATCAATCAGCCTCTCCCAGAATATGAGCTCCGGACGAAAAAGATCCAAATTGTAATTATTGGTTAATGTGATTGTTGACACTGGAGAAATCTAATTACACATACCTCTCAGAAAGCACTCCCGGGGATTGGCATCGCACGTGATTTCAAAGCCCGTTTAGAAAGGATGCTCATTTTTTTCATTCTATTTCATCTCTTTTGAAGAGATAATTCTTTAATATTCAGCCACATGACCATCGTTTTATTGGACGCAGAACCAATTAGATTAATAGTTGTGCAAAAATACGAAAAATCGTATTTCCCACTTTGAACGAATGGACCGAGATTTTAGCAATTGTGTGCACTGATAGGCTAAACTGGGACATAAGAACCTCGTGGACCCTACATTATACAGAGTGATCACTGTTAGTATAAAACAAATCATACCTATCCTGTCTATCGTCACGTGGTTATCTGTCGACAACTGGCTATGTTGAGGGGAGGCATTGATGTCCAGCCTCTTCTTAAAGGCGATTGAAGCCATGGTGTCCCTTTACCAGCCAAGTTGTTTGATTTGAATTTTCACCTACTTGAAATTGTTTCTCGATCACGCGATCAATGCATGGTCAGGTTTTTTTCAGATTTGTAAAAATGAGACAAATCAATATTAAATATCACTGACTTAAGACACACGATTTATGAAGAACCGAAAAAAGTTTTTAAAAACATTGGTATCATGATTGGCAGTCAAAAGGTGAATAACACTCTGAGAAAAAGTGCGGCCAAAGTCTCTTATTCCACCACCTAATTTAAATAACAACTGAATGACGGCGATGATTGGCAGATCTCGTCATGTGACAGGCTGAACACCTTTTATATTTGTCTGGGGTAGAATACAAGACTTGGACCAACAGGACTTTTCGATTGGTCACTGCTGCATCCCAGTAAACACGAAACATTTGAATAACATTTATATGCAATGTTGGACCAACGTCGAAGACGTTGGGCCGGCGTTGTATAAATGCATCTTCCCTTGGCCGGTCTCACGCGAGTGCTACCGCACGTGGGTAAGAAAACTTGTTGTGGAAGATGTAGAAATGTTATACAAATGTTTTGTGTTAACTGGGATAGTATAATAGAGAGGCTCAGCGTATACATGCAACCTTTTTCTGATATACTATACAGTAAATAGCGCTGAAGAACCTTTACTAAAATATTTATATTTCATTATTAAGCAATCATGACTGCATGTCCTGTAAAAAAAACACTGGCGGGGCGTTGCGCCATTTCCGAGACACGCGTCTTAATTAACACCACAGACACAAGATGGTGAATCAATGTTGGCTTAATGTTGGTCCAGCGTCTACGACGCTAGACCAACGTTAAAACAACATTGATCAATAGTCTTCTGTCTTCTGGCAAAGCTGCTAGGGCCGCAGGTGAATTTAATCTCTAAGAGGCTGCCTAGACTTGTGTTCTGTAGAAAATCAAATTATTGGGCGAAGTGCAACACCTCGTAAATTACCATTTTATAATGACCATATAGATTGTTTTATGCATTTAAAAATAGGTTTACTCAGAGCAAAGTTGATACGCGGTTCCTTAAAATTATTGAGCCTTGGAAGACTACACGAAATTCAGTGTATAAAAGCTGACTTATACACGGTATTTTGCTAGGTTCATCAAGGGTCAACCGTTATTTCAGCACAATAAGTTAACCATAAAAATACAATTCTGAGTTTCAATATTTCACATCTTCACTTTTTATCCATAAACATGATGAACAGCAAATTTACCGAATTTATTTTTGTGACGTACAGTATTTTCGATTTCCATGCGAATCGAACAAACTGTGTCGCGCGACGGCAAATTGAGGCTAGACTTGAACAAATCACAGCAGATAAGAGGTTAAGCCCTCTCCGGCGTGCCACCTTTCCTGGCACCGAGGTGTTCCTAGAAATCCGGTAAGCCGCCGGGATATTGTCTTCATCTGGCTGTTTCTCGTCTTCGCCACCAGTCGTCAGTTTGGCGCACTGCAGATTAAAGGCGTTCATTCGTATATTTTGCAGCACACACAAGACGTTGAATCAATGGTCCAGCGTCGTAGACAATGGACCAACGTTAAACCAACGTTGATTCAATGTCTTGTTTCTTCTTGGAACCTTTTGCACGTATGTTATCATTTCTACTGACATGACTCAAATTTGGCACAATCCCGTCTCAAATTTGGTACAATCATTTTCTAAGATGGTTTTGCTATGGTACCGCATTGCGCGCTTCACTTGCCTTTCGTTTTGTGTCACCTTTACCTCACATAAGAGTTCAGACATCCCATTGGTCAAGTTGGCTATCTCGACCAATCAGATCCGGGTGACAGCAATTAAGAGCAAATTGTCGTAATTTTTTATCGAGCAGAAATGACGTGACAAATAGTTTGAATAGTTACCGGGCCTGATTGATCTACACCAACTAGCACGGGACGTTGGCCCAGCGCTGTCTGAATGGCGGGCCAGCATCTCCGGTGCTGGCCCGTCATTCAGACAGCGCTGGGCTGTTCCCCATGATTGATAGTTGTAGCAGCTCTATTTTTGTCAACTTGTTGAATCCGCGTGTCGCAGTCCAGATTAATTTGGCGCGGATCGTCTCGTTAATCTCTCCGCTAATTGCTTGATAACAACGTAATGTATAAAAAGCATGAAGTACTGAGACCCGCGCGTTTACACAGTATAAATTAATTATTTGTGGGTGTTCTATTCGCTGTGGCCATTTTCATACCGTTGCAGGAATGCAAAGCCTGGTAGCCCATGTGTAATTGTAAATAATAGTTTACTGTGTGAAACACACAAACATCTGATTTGCGTGGTCAAATTAATCTCCGATTTTTAACTTTTGAATTCAAGACAAGGCTATTATTTCAGAGTGATAAGTTATAGGGTTCTCCATGTCGAGCACAATAGAACAAATATATAATAACAGTGTCCAAGAATTGCTTATTTTTTTCTTTGAATTGAAGTCTTCATCAAAAGCCAGCAGGGATTTCAGTTTGGCATGTCATTCAGAGGGACCTACTCGCGTGTATTTGTCACACCTGTCCGTTTCTTCTCGTCCGCCTTCGTACCCTCATCTCCTTTACTTTGCCCTTGCCCGCTACTAGATTCACATTCAAAGAGACCGAGACCAGTGATAAATCTGTATAGAATGTTTAATGAACATTAAAAAAATAATTATTTATTTTATTCGCCTACATGCGCTAAATTATCGCATTTATTCTGTGATATAATAGATTCAAACGGTATAGCACCCAGACGTAGGGTTAACTATTTCACGGAGAGAGGGCGCGTCGACAATCGCTGCTTTAATATTGTCCTCTCATCCATCATTGTGATTTACAAGAACGCGCTGACGCTGCGATTCTAACAGGATCCCGCAATTGTCTCAATGATGGGCCAACGTCGTCGACGCTGGCCCATCATTGAGGCAATGCCGGCGCCTGTATGGCGTTCTCTAACACATTCCTCTCCGTTCTTAATTGGATCAGTTGCTATGAAAAGTCGGCAGATTCGTTTCCTAATTACTGGTATTCATTATTTATCTAAATATCAGTGCGCAGTGACAGTGCTGTTATAACAAATCATGTGGTAATGTCGTCGACCGTTTTTTTCATCTTGATCACTGGTACTACACACGTGCAAAATCCTATTATAGTCTGAGCTCCAATTGTTAAGAGGTATTTGGTGTGTATTTATAACTATATGTGGAGTGGAGATTAAGCGCAGGGGAACTGCTGTCATGACAAATCATGCAATGTGGTAGAAATATTGTAATATCTTGTCTTGCGAGTGGTAATAGACCTGGGCCATCCATCTCGACCAATCCGAAGCCTCAATATATCGTAGCTTGTACGAGCATACGAGCCCTGGTGGGGTAGGGTGTGCTTTGCTCCCTATGAAAAGAGACACCTAAAACGTATCATCCATTGATGTCAATCAAAAATAGTGAAACGGAAAACGACGGACATTCAAATCAGTGTACCAGTGTATGACCTGGACGCACGCTTCTGCGTGACGGGTCACATAGATTCCTTTCAAATAGTTTTCTACAAATACTTTCCACGCATGGAAAAAAACTTACATTGTTTAGTGTTGTAATACATTGCAGAATAGTTTAAATACCAGGTGATACCAGGGTTCTATTTATCATTAATCTGAGTGGCAGATATGACCCTTTAGTTACGAAGAGACGATAAGTAGCACAGAATTACCTCAAATTCGTATGGCCTGATTGATTTATTCTGCAATGGAAATTGTACTTTCAAATAGCTTTATATTTGGTCGATGCTGATAGCGGTGGTTGTTTTCGTTGACGCCATTTTTGGGTTATGAGGCCACTTTTCATATTGATAGGGTCAGGGTGGGGCGGCTGAGGTTAGGTTATGGGTCAAGGATGGATCGAGAATTAAGAGGGCTGTTTGGTCAGATAGTAACCCGTGCGTGCGCGAGGGGTGTGAAAGATTGTCTCTGCAATGCCGATGACATCACGTTTTGATGTGACGTTGCCGGAGCGTTGGCATTGTGTGTAAATTTAACACATAGCCATCCCAGCAGACACAAGACGTTGAATCAGGGCTGGTTTAACGTTGGTACACCGTCTTTGACGTTGGATCAACGTTAAACCAACATTGATTAAACGTTTTGTATCTTCTGGGATATTCCAACTAGATTTGAAGACTAAGTCGGGGACATCCCCCAGAAGATGGAGGGGACAGGCCATGGTGACAAGGTCGATATTGGGTGCACTCAATCCTAGTTCACTGCTGATCCACCGTCTACGACGCTGACCTAACATCCATGCAGCATTGGGCACATGATGTCAAACCACTGTCATGAGCAGAACTGTCTTCTGCGTGAAAAGTAGACCTACATCTTCAGATTTTAAAAGTCGTTGAGACGACACAAGGGCAACGTTTTCTGATTTATTTTGCTGGTGATAGTGCAATAGTCTACGTTTTAACGTAATCAAGTAAATTATTTAAAAATTACCCATGGACATGTTGAAACAGCTCAAAAGCTGACTCTTAGAATAATATGAACTGAAAATAACGGTATACGGCAAATCCGCTACATGGTCAGTGAACGCTAGACCAAAATATGATGCTATCTCCTGTAAAGAGTGGTGTATAGATGACGCTTCTACATTGTAACTAGAACAAGTTACTATAACTGTTACAATTACTGTAATTGGAAGAACAAGAACAATATACTATAATTATACTATTAAACAAATAAGAATACAATAAAAGTGTTCTAATTGAATAAAATTTTGATAGCTATGTTTAATATTGACTTCAACTGTTCCCTTTCTACAAAGTTGTTCAATTCCCTTTTACCAACTATATACAACACGACAGGGTTGAACACATGTACATACCTCTGCTCTCAATCACACCTATATAGCTCTGCTAATACATAAAAAATAATAATTACATGTATTTGACTTGTCAACTTATTATGAAATTAATTCTAGCTGAAAATACGATTGTTTAATTAATTACTTAAAGATCACTGTGTTGTGAATAGGCGATTAATTGATAATTTATTTTCCCTAGCGCTGGAATTGCTAGACACACAGATGTCTGCCTACAAGCGGTGCTTCTAATACTTTACAAAAGATGGCGGCGTAGGTCTATGGTGGTCTATGGTGAAAAGAAAACGTCTTTGTCAGGGTGTAGTAAGGTACATGGGCAGGACCAGAAGCCACGTCCTGGACGCAATGTCGTGGTACATGAGCAAGCAAACACCAGACATTCACCCAACAGCCCAGCAAACATGAGACATTGAATCAATGTTGTTTTAATGTTTAAAAATGTTTTAACATTAAAACAACATTGGTTCAATGGCTCATGCTTCCTGGGAATTGGGCCTGCGTCGCTGACGTAGCCCAGCTTTAACACAAAATTGAATCAACGTCTAATATTTGCCCTGGCGTCTTTTGTATGTCAAGAGTGTCACCCGAACAAATCCGAGTACAGTGGAGCAATGCTGATCCAACGCCTAACACATTGGCAAAGCGTCGAGTCCACATTGAACCAGTTTCTTACAAATGTTGAAATTCACTTCGGCAGTGTCTCTTCCTTGAAAACACTGTCAATAGCCTCTTCTTCTCCGGGGAGTTGTCAGCTGAGCGTTGGCCAAACAGTGGTTCTATTGGTACGCATGCTGGCCCAGCGTGTCATTGTCAGTGGAGTAGCATCCCGCCACACTGGGAGCACACCTCTTTGGCTCCCTGATTTCATGCGCTCAGCCACAGTCCGGGACCCTAATCCACTTAGGCCGGTTCGTCTGAAAGGCAAGAAAAATTCGCCGGGGCTTTTTGTCCCCGGTCTTGCCCGGCGGGTGTTTGAGGCTCGCCTTCGCCTTCACAGACGACCGTGCCCGTTCGTCTGTGAAGGCGTAGGCTCGCCGTACGAGGCCTGACAAAATACGGACCTCTTTGCGGCTTTCTCTCAGGCCGGAGCTTCTGTCTTGCGGCCTGGTTGCCCGGTGAAATACGGCCCCTGTCTGATGCCCGGGGCCACCAAAGCATAACAGCACCAATGTCCAAACAGAATTACGGCTGTTCTGCCCCCGCACCGCTCACACTGGGCGAGAGATCTACGAGATTGCCTTCTTGACTCTCTGTCTACTGCCGAGGCCACCAGCAGCTCAATGACTTAAGCGTAACATACCCAAACAGACAATGCGAGTGCGTGGGTGAGTTGGGTCACATCTTCTGATTTTGAAAGTCGCTGAGACGACGCAAGGACAACGTTGTAATGATACATTTTGCTGGTGATGGTGCAATACGCCTTTTTCGACGTAATCAAGTAAATGATATAGCTGTGCTACATACTATTCAAAGTTATGTGTTCAGTATGTATTGTAAATGTTGTTTTATTGTAAAAAGTTATTTGAAAAAAGTAAAGTGATGTTTGCTTCGGGCTTCTACATATGTTTCAAGAGAGTGAAGCCTCATAATCATCAACAAGTTATTCATTTCCTGCGCAAATATGATCTCTGCTCCAGGGCAATCTGTGAACAAAAAAATTCACTAATAAGAATAGTAAAAAATAATAATAATTTTATTCGGTGTTGTATTTGCATTATACTTTATGTAAAATAACTCATCATGCATGACAGTGATCGCTTTGTCCTTTATTTTAAAACCGAGCCGCTAAACACTATTTTGCTGCTCATTAAACAAACATGTTTTAGCTAGATGTGAGCTAAATTGATTTTCCACCATTCACCTCCTAATTATTTCTTTTATAGCGTCACTATTTTATGTATCTCTTCCGTAATTACTTTTCCCAGCAAACACCTTATGAATTTAGCGTGAGAGAAATTGTAACAGAAATTAATTAGTTTTCCATTATCTGAAATGAAAAGAGACGCTTTGATTGCGCTGACTGCCTTGCGAGCATACACTATAACAATCGTTTGAAGCAAGAGGATACCTGAGGTACCAGAGGGTCGAATCAATCTACGCTCTTGATTGACGAGTTGCTGTGATGTTAAAAGTGATGTTTACCGACTTTCCAAATCCAGCACTTTTTGTCGCCCGATGTCTTGACGTCGATTCAAATTGCAAGCGCTGCAGGTGAAAAAAACAAGGAATTAATGGGTTTTGCAGAGAGAGAAGAAGCTCTGCCGGCATAATTGTGGACTATTATCGTGGCACTGGGGAGACATTTGTGTCTGATACTAACTAGCATTGCTTAGCTCCCCTAGCTATTGCAGATGCTGAAGAGCAGCAACAACAGCAGGAGAAACAACAGCAGCAACAACAACAACAGCAGGAACGGGAACATGTTGTTGCTGCTGTTGTTGTTGTTGCTCCTGCTGCTCTTTTCATTCCCGTGAGATGGTGCTTGGTGAACAATTAGTCCATACAATTAGTTAAAAATTACTGCGAAATATTCCACATATTAATAGTAATTGTTATATCAGGTTAAACAACTGATTTTTTTAAAACTGTTTATATATTAGTCTGGAAAGATTGCTCGTGCAGTATGCTTCCGATAATGGAAGTTTTATAACTCCTGTCTAGTGTCTTATTAATGTCATTACCGTCCTTAATCAGGCTAGGGTCCCACTGGAGCTCTTAGCTGATTGACTGCTTGTGAAGCTATGTTTTAACTGTATAGCTGGAAGATTTTAGCTGCCAGAAAACAATACATATCTCACAACATTGCTACGTTAAAATGAGTGATATGATACAGCAAAACTAAATATTACCTTGCCATTCAAGACAACCACCACAACACATATTATTTAGTTAATGTGAAGCTCATGATTCGAAGTCATAACCTAAGGCACTTCAAACGCATGTGCATCATTTCACTCTGGTGTAAATACTGATAGCTGATAGGTTGTATATATCTTTTTTCGGTGTACACTGTGTTCACTTTTGCTATCAGGGTTATCATTATCTTACACAAGACAAGACTTCATAATTATGCGACATCTATAGTATGTAACACACCATCCGCTATGACTGCATAATATAGGATTAGTACAGCAGCAGAGGGACCAAATTTTCGGGGTACCTAAACCGGCGGTACAACATTTGTCCACATGTCTAGAATTGTTCTCAGGGATCTCTAGATACAGAATCTGGTTGATGACATTGCCGGAAATGGGGGCGGGCTGAGAATTTGACACTTTTGTACACCTACCCAATTTTTAGAAAAAATATTCGCCTAAATAGGATCTTAACGTCATGCTCACTCTATCACAATGATGGGCCAGTTAAATCAAATATTGTTGTATTTAGTTTTCTCTATCCATCAGGTCATATATCTGTAGAGAATTTTTTTTTTTAATATAATTTTGCAGTAGCATCCCACCTCGAAGAGCTATTTTGGATATTGTAGCTATCTCGCAAAATGCTATTTTTCAAAATTTTTAATTGTTTCCATTTTTTGCATATAGTTTATGACAACAGGTTCGCTTCTGCACTAAAATCTCCATGAGCGGTATCATCTGGTTCGGATACATCCATTAAGTCAGAATTAGGTTACCGATGCTTGATTTTTCGAGTAATTGATCATTATGGTCAATTTCAAAATGGCCGCCGTAAATCCATGATTTCTCCCGAAATGTATTATCAAACATGGTTTTCTTAAATTTCACATCACAATCACAATTTTGGTATCTAATCTTACATTATAATGGTCGCTTAAGTATTTACAAATGCTGTAATTTGATATTTACCACCGAATCCAAGATGACCGCCAGAAAATGGTGAAGAAAATGCTCAAAATTGCACTTTTTTGCAAATAGTTTATGAGCACAGGCTCTAATGGTGTACGATAGCCTCCATGAGCAATTGTGAAATCAATTACCGGTAACTCTCGTAATATGCATTATTGAACATGTTTGTTACACAGTTATCTCACAGACGCGATTTACCGGATAAGTGTCTAATCTTACTTTTTAATCCTCACCATGTCCATTAAAAGTATGATAACATGGGAAAAAGTAGAAATTCAAGATGGCCGCCGCAACATTGTCAAAATGTCGCACCATTTTACAAATAATTTATGAGCACACGCTCTATTATATATCTGTATGAAAACCTCCGTGAGCGGTATTATTTATTTCCGAGACGTCCTAGGAGTCAAGATCAGGTTATAAATGCTTGATTTGTTAAGTAATTAATACCTATGGCCGATTACAAAATGGCCGCCATGAAATCAACGAATACTTCTGAAATGCTTTATTGAACATGTTGTGCATATTATAATAGTCATTTCAATAAAACACGGTCTTGGTATTTAATTTTCAGAGAATCCACTAAAAGTAATGTTAAGTAATTTAAGATAGATCAATCTAAGATGGCAGCAGTGAAAATGACAAGATAATATGCGTTTGTTCAGCTTTGGCCCCAGTGACCTAAAGCCTTGTCTCATAAAAATGAACTTTCAGTTCCCTTTAGTTATTGTAATTGTTAACCATGTACTACATAATAATCATTATAGAAACACTGTTTTGGTGTTTACTCCAGAGATCACAGCCACCTTAAAAGTTATCTCAGCCACTACAAGGGTGATCTTGGCCACTAACAAACTGGTGACAAAGTTATCTAAGCCACTGCAAAGTGATCTTGGTCATTGCAGAAGTGATCACATCAACTTTAAAAGTTATCTCAGACAAAAGTGATCTTAGCCACTAAAGAAGCGATCACACCCACTTTGAAAATAATCTAAGCCACTACTAAAGTGATCTTGATGACTAAATAAGTGATCATAGCCACTTTAAAAGTTATCTCAGCCACCGCAAATGTGATCTTAGCCACCAACAAACTAGTGTCAGCCACTGAAAATTTATTTAAGCCACTACAAAGTGATCTTAGCCACTGAAGAACTGATCACAGCGATTTTAAAAATTATCTAAACCACCACAAAGTGATCTGGACTACTGAAGAAGTGATAACAACCATTCGAAATGTTATCTCAGCCATGACAAATGTGATCTTGACCACCGAAGAAGTTATTACAACCATTCTAAAAGTTATATCAGCCACTGCAAAAGTGATCTTGACCACTGGAGAAGAGATCACAGCGACTTTAAAAATTATCTCTGCTACTACAAAACTGATCTTGGCCAGTGATGAAGTGATAACAGCCACTTTTTAAATTATGTGAGCCACTACAAAGTGATCTTGGCCACTGAATAACTGATCACAGCCACTTTAAAAATTATCTAAACTACTACAAAAGTGATCTTGACCACTGATGAAGTGATTACAACCATTCTAAAAGTTATCTCAGCCTTTTTGAAAGTGGGTGGGTGCCCTAGGGTAGTGGTTAGCACCACTGCCTTTCACGCTAGAGTTCGGGGTTCGGTTTGAAAGAAACAAAAATGTTTCTTCCCGATCCACTCGTAAAACTCAGTATTGTGGGGAGCCTCCGTAACCGAAAGGTAGCGTGATCGGCCTCAGACCTCCAAGGTTTGAATTTCGAATTCTGTGTCTGGAGGGCAGTGTCATCTCACTCATCTCACCATCCTCAGGAGGTTCTCCTGGCCCGACTTAGCCTGTATGTGCACAAAAGTGGCCTAAAGCCCGATTTATTTCATTTTCTTTTCAGAAGTGATCTTTGCCACCGAAGAAGTGAGTAATACCACTTTAAAAGTTATCACAGCCACTACAAAGTGATCTTGACCACTGAAGAAGTGATCACCGCGATTTTAAAGTTATCTCAGCAACTACAAAAGTGATCTTGGCCAGTGAAGAAGTGATAACAGCCACACTGAAAATTATGTAAGCCACTACAAAAGTGATCCTGGACACTACGGAAGTGATCACATCGACTTTAAAAGTTATCTCAGCCACTACAAAAGTGATCTTGGCCACTAAAGAAGCGATCACACACACTTTGAAAAAGCTTTAAGCCACTACAAAAAGGATATTGGCGACTAAATAAGTGATCGCATCCACTTTAAAAGTTATCTCCGCCACCACATAAGTTATAATGACCACTGAAGAAGTGATCACAGCCACTTTAAAAAATATCTAAACCACTACAAGGTGATCTTGACTACTGAAAAAGTGATTACAAGCATTCTAACAGTTATCTCAGCCATGACAAAAGTGATCTTGACCACCGAAGAAGTGATTACAACCAATTTAGAAGTTATCTCAGCCACTACGAAAGTGATCCTGACCACTGAAGAAGAGATCACAGCGTCATTAAAAGTTTTCTCAGCCATTACAAAAGTGATCTTGGCCAGTGATGAAGTGATAACAGCCACTTTACAAATTATGTGAGCCACTACAAATCGAGTAAGTTGTCACAGCCACTTTAAAAATTATCTAAACCACTACAAAAGTGATCTTGACCATTGGTGAAGTGAGTACAACCATTCTAAAAGTTATCTCAGCCACTAATACAAAAGTGATCTTTGCCACTGAAGACGTGATTAGAACCACTTTAAAAGTTATCTCAGCCACTACAAAAGTTATCTTGACCACTGAAGAAGTGATCACTGCGATTTTAAAAGTTATCTCAGCCACTACAAAAGTGATCTTGACCACTGAAGAAGTGATCACCGCGATTTTAAAAGTTATCTCAGCCACTACAAAAGTGATCTTGACCACTGAAGAAGTGATCACAGCGATTTTAAAAGTTTTTTTAAATTGAATAATTTGAAAAATTGCTTTTTACGACATATTTACAATATCCAAAATAGCTCTTAGAGGTAGGATGCTAGTGCAAAATTATATTATTTTTCACTTTTCTATCTCCACAGATATATCACCTGATCAATAGAAAAAACTAAATCTAAAAATATTTCATTTAAATGGCCCAGCATTACAATAGAGTGAGAATGACGCAAAAATCATATTTTAGCGAATATTTTCTCCAAAAATCGGGTAGGTGTACAAAAGTGTCAAATTCTCAGCCCGCCCCCATTTTCGGAAATGTCATCAACCAGATTCTGTATCTAGAGACCCCTGGGAACAATAATTCTATACATGTGGACAAATGTTGTACCGCCGGTTTAGGTAACTCCTTAAATATGGCTCTTTTTTGGTGTCTGTTGCTGTACTAGATAGATCAAGGCTTGACAATGGCGCTTCGTATTTGTTCAACGATTTCAAAATGCGTTAATAAATTGTACTGCATGACGTTTTTGTTGTTGATCTTATTGTACCTTATTTGATATTTTTATCATGGAAGATGCTCTGAAAGAAAAGTAATTACAATAGTAAATGATTCTGTACATTGAGCGATGGCAGTTATTCCTGGCGTTTCAATAACAGAAAAAAACAGACCAAATATCCATTTAATTATGCTCCGCGTCTGCAACGCCGGCCCAACAACAAAACAACACTGGGACAAGGTGTCGTGCCTGTTGAGACAGAACGAGACATCGACTGGCTCCTCACATCGTTCTTGTCAGCGTGTTTCAGTAGACACATGACGTTGATTTAGTGATTGGCTAACGTTGGCCCAGCGTCTTCGACGCTAGCCCAACATTAACCAATCACCAGGTCAACGTCCCGTGTCCGCTGGAGATTGTTTATGGAGACATGCGTGGCCACTGGCCGGAACGGGGCATGGCATGCTGACTGGCTGGCCTCGGCTCCGCATTCTCGTACAAGTTACGATATATCGCAGGCTTCGGATTGGTCGAGATGTCCATCACGACCAATCCGAAGCCTGCGATATATCGTAACTTGTACGGGAATGCGGGTCCTGCCAAGTAATGACGGCATCAGCTGGGAAGAGAACAGGCAGCAGAGAGGGTGAAGTTGGCAGGGCGTCAAGCCCAACGACTCACAGGGGAGCAAGCATCGCCTCTAAGTGTGAGGAACAAGTCTCTAAGTTATGAAATCCCGGCACGGTCTGGCTTGTATTAAAAACCCAGCTATGTCCACATTTGTCACCGCTGTGTGACCAGACTGTGTGCAGGAAAAGCCGCAATGCAATGCTGGCTGAATTGTGGTTTAGCGTTGGTGCAACGTCAAAACAAGTCACTGTTTTCTCCTTCGTGGTTATTCTTCACGAACATATAGCGTAGTCGTTTACCACCTTGAGGTATGCATAGCTTATGATTATGTGTGATTTGATTCAGCTATTCCGGGGAATATATAGACAATGAATATAGACCAAGATCATATTTCCAATACTTTAGAAGCACGGCATGCCATGTGGAAGAATCAGCGAGCAATATTTTTTTTATAAATTATAAACAATTGGACTATAAATTGAGATACAGTACTTTTCTGCATATATAGGGGTGAACATGTAGTCAGCCTATCATGCAAAACATAACTGTTGCAACAATGCGTTTCTGGACGTTGCGCCAACCTCGTTGCATCAGCCGACTGTGAAAACCAGCGCGCATGCTCCCGAGTGGTTTCCTGCTGGAGTCGGAGACACGAATGTTGTGCAGGGAGCGCTGGATCCTATCGGCAGATCTATCCCGAGTCAATCTTATCTGCATAATCTTCCCCCGTCAGAGTAATATATACTACCCTGCCGGAAATGTCTTCAGAGAGGACTCCTGCAAACAGAAGACGGTGGCGCGGTGCCGGGCCAGCGTCGCCGACGCTGGCCCGGCACCGCGCCGCCGTCTTCCGCCTGCAGGAATCTGCAGAGCAATTCCCCAGAGAGGATTTACAGCAGATATTAATTATTCGCCTAGGATTGGTAATAAGTCAGCCCCTGCGTAAGCTTTGAACTTCTATTAAACACCCTAATGTGATTTATGCGTTGTTAGACACTGCGCCGGGCGGCTAATTGTTTATTAGCGCGAGATAATTAGGTTTACAGTGCCCCACCGGCTCGGGCTGTCCATGCAGCGATGACCTGTTGCGTGAACAGGATTGATCCAATCTTCGTGTCCGCAATTAAAACTCACTCCGCGGGATACTCATCTAAAAAGATAAAGAGCAGGAAGATAAATCATATCCCCGATAAATATTACGTAGAAAGATATCTCAGTTTTGCAAGCAATACTAGCTTGCAGGCATATTAGGGACCGATTAGGTTGTATGAGGTATTCACCAACCGGAGTCGTGATTGCGTGCGACAGATTGAAGTCTGTAGTCAATATTGCCTTATTTTTTTATATTTTTTTTTTTTACTTTTTGTCAATGATTAGAACCTGCTCAAGTGGGTACAAATTATTTATGTGCAAAATTTCAATCAACACCTGTGCAAATTGAGTGTTCAATGATAAAGAAAAGGGGCGAAAACGGAAAAAATAACTTGCTATCCCACAAAACATTTGTATATTATTTATACAATGTTGGACCAACGTGGTATAAATGTTTTACAAATGTTTTGTGTTTACTGTGATGATGGGCGGCCACCATAATGGGCAGCCACCATAATAGACACTTGACTATTCCCCAAAATGGCATTGAGTGTACAAAATTAATGAACTCCTTTACATATCTTAGAAAGTCATATTTTTAGTGTCCGAATTGTGGTTGCCCTTAGAAGGTTCTACTGTGTAAACAAAAAAGATTCATCGCATACGTTTCAACAGTCAATTATACCATATATCGGAAGTTATATCCACGACGTATGTTGGAACCCTTTACAGTCTATTATACCATATATAGGAAGTTATATTCACGACGTATGTTGGAACCCTTGAAACTATTCTGGGCCTATATTAAGAAATCCCACAACAACGTGTTTATTACACATAGGTTCTCTTTTCTTCTTCACACAAAATATAAAATATATCACAAGCAGACTGCAATGTCAATTCTTCGTCAAACGAACATGGCATGAAGACGTGAAATGCAGTTTTGCGATACAAAGTCTAATATTTGGCAATAGTGCAGATGTATCCAATATGACACACATTCCAATAACTACATGTAGGACAATAATTGTTGAGATGCCTGTCAAGATGGCAGGAGCAGCGAATGAGATCGCCACGACAAGACATGAGTCAGATTTATTATTAAGTGAGGTTTGCTGATAATGCAGAGCTGATTCAACCATGCCATTCCCCACTGCGTTCATTTGCAGGAAACGTGCAATTTCTGCCCGCAGAAACGACATAGAACACAGAAAGCAATTGCGTGTCTCGGTGAGATCGACTAGAAAATGGTCTTTTTAATTTTTACCAAATTTCCTCGGCCGAGCCATGTTGCTTATGTCTGATGAATATCGCCATTATTGTCATTTATTCGCAGACTTTCAGTCCAAGTCAACAAATAAAAGCCTCGCGAGGTGGCGTCCTACAAAGGTCATTGCAAGGGTCAAACCTCTGATGTAGCTGCCAGTCAAATATGGTGAACGCTCAGTTGCCAGTTAACAAGACGCGCTGGCTGATTGCTGGCTCTATATCGGGCCAGCGTCAGCGAAGTTGGCCAAGCATCGAGCCAAGATTAAACCAGCGCCCCTTGTCAGCTGAAAACAGTCGGCATCTGAGCCAGATTGCGTCTGCACACACCTAATTCAGTTGGACTCTGTGCGAAAGGTCACTCGATGTACGGTGCAGGGAAATTGCAGGCTGCTGCTTTCACTGGCCTGATCGATGAACTTCCCAAGAAACACTGTTTTTAAAGAAAGCCAGTTTTAGAAAGATTTATAATAGTAATGTATCTTTTTAACAAATCAACAATTAATATATTATGCTGGCAGCGCAACGTGTTTAGTATTGTATGTATATCAGTTTTAGCAGCACATGCTTGCTTTATGAAATAATACTCTGCGTGGGATTTTTCTGTAAGGGACTAGAGAATATTCAGCATTAACTATACCATAACGGCTCAAAGTAAACTGACCATTTCTGTAAGGAACTGAAGAATATTCTTTATTAACCACCATAACGGATCAAAATAAATTGACCATTTTTATAAGGAACTAGAGAATATTCTTTATTAACTACCATAACTGCTCAAAATAAATTGACTGTAGGATAGTTAGAGCAACAGACAATAAACATCACAATTACATCTAGCAATTACATATTCAGATGCCCAAAACTTAATTTAATCGAGCAAACAATGGAGTAAAGATATAGTTATTAAAACAAATGACATCATTGTTAAGTCACGACCATGTCACACTGCTTTAACAGTTTATCAGCAATTAATATTGCAATGTCCATCCGTACGCTCGTCCTTCCATAAATTACGCCTTATCATGCGTCCTAATGCCTTCTTTCGACCTCGTCATGCATAGTTTTATCTTAACCCTTATCCTGCTGATCACGACTATTGTCGTTTTAACCCATTTTAATAGTCGATCAAATCGCTGATATTGGGAACGAAATTACTCATATTTGTTTAATTTAAGCACAAATATTTGCAAATCTTGATGTTTAGACACACCAAGATTTGCAAATATTTGTGCTTAAATTAAGCAAAGATGAGTAGTTATCAACCACTTGAAGTTGTGGGTCGCGGTAGCGAGACACAACTTCAAGTGGGTGAAACTTTAAATAAATTAAATGAGCATGATAAAGAATAATTATTATTAATCAGTCCATTTGATGGAAATACAATCGATATATTACCTCCACAGGCTGTGATATTATGTACAGCTATAGTGTGGCACTTAACTGTACATTTACGTGACTGTACATGAACGAGGCATTATTTAATGATGTACGTGACCTCCCTGACATCATACAATATTTCATCCTAGACTAGTCTACCAAAAGCTAGCTACACCAAATACCCACTGGCTCTCTGATTACCCCCAAGGCCTGGTTATGTGAACCGCAACACAATAAAATCCAGATAATTTCGAATGCCAGTGATTCGGCGCCATTTTTTATATCTGTGGGACTGACCCGGACTCGACCACGTAGTCCATCTGCTGTTCTCTGCCTGAATTAACACAAGACCTTGACTAAATGCTGGCCCAACGTCACATGCATTGGCTAACGATGGGCATATGTTTTGTGCATGCACTTTTTAAATTACAAGACCGTGGTTTGCTAAAAGAGGTTAACAATTAGCGACAGAGCATCCACTGTAATGTCTGACCAACCATGAGACGCAGGCACAGTGTTTGTTTGATGTTGGGCCAACGTTTTTGACTCTGACCCAACATTAAGCCAACACTGGATGAATTTCTCCCCTTACCTCTGGCTTAGTGGTGATTACTGACAGCATGCTGAATTATACATCTGGATTCCACTTGCGTTCGACGCCACAGAGGATGCCACCAGAGCTCAATAAGTTTGAGTTTGAATGACTAAGATAGTGTATTTACAATAAGAACTCTACTCATGGTTGTAAGTGTATTAGATCGGAAATAATTATTTAGAAAATTATGAGTGTATTATGTATAATGTTTTTGTGACATTCACTATGGCGTTAATATATAAAAAACTGCAAAAATTTGTACAATCAAATGACAATGATATATTGTTTTAGAGTTGTTTTAATGCTATGTGTAAATTAATGTGCTAGTTTGTGTATGTCCATCTAAATTTATGTCATAACAAGTGTCTATATAAGTTTCTATGTTTTTTCTATGTGTGATGTGGGATGTTGTCCGTCTGGTTCAAATACCTCGTTACACACATAACATTTTGTTTGTATTTATATCTGCCTCTGTTTATAGAGAATATACTCGTATATATTATATCAAGGATTGATAACACAGAATATACAACTCTTAGCATGGTGATATTTAGACTTTTGGCATGTATTTGAAGTACTCTAACTTAGATGTTTTCGGACCGATTTTAGGTTTTAAATGTTTAATTTCAGATAATTATCTCTACTTTTTACTGGTGGGTACAGTTGTATAATATATCCAACACTTTCTCACAAGCAGTCCCAAGGAGCGTACTGGTATATCACTAAAGTCAGTATTCTGCCTGTACCGCGGCCATGTGTCGAGCGGGTGTTTGCTTCAATTTGAGTTGAATCAGGAATGATTATCATAATATATGGCCTAGCCCTTTTTTATTGGAGCATCAGAACAGGTGATCAGGTTGTCAACAGGTCAACCACGTGTACACGAGCGACCAAGTGGTCATTCTAGGCGCGGCGATGTGTCTAATTTGAACATACTGATACAGCTCACTGCAGCGGACACAAGACGTTCAATCAATGTTGGATTAAAGTTGGGCCAACGTCGTAGAAGGTGGACCAACGTTAAGCCAACATTGATTCAACGTCTTGTGTCGGCTGGGAGGCCCATTCCATATCAAACACAAGACATTGACCTAAAGTCGAATTAATGCCGGAGCAGCGTCGCTGATGGTGAACTGACATTACACCAGAGTTGGCGCAATATCTTTGGTTTGCCAGGTTGTCCGTGGAACACCAGTAAACAAGAGGTGAAACAATGTTGGTTTAATGATGATTCGGTGTCATAAACGGTGGGCCAGCATCAAACCAGCGTTGGTATCAACTACCACCGTATTGAGTTTAGCCTATTGATTCAATGTGTTTTCTGGCTTGCACTGTAGAGAGCTGTGCTGGTTACTGTGGCTATACATAACCAGAAGAACCTGCTGCCACGAGATGCTAACCCAATATTGATTTAATGTTTACTAAATGTTTACTAAACTACAGTGATCCGACATTTTTAATTGCTGGAAGGCTACTTATATATACTTGGAATTATATGCTATTTGGAACCGAAAAATAGTATAATTTGATTTTTGAGCTTTGTATGCACATATCCTAAAAATGTCATCAACCTAAATAATAACTGACGTGGAACTAATTGATTTTTGCAATTAAAGGATTATTAAATATATTATTAAAGCCCATATCTATTCATTTAAGGTTTTTTTTTATTTCTATAACAAATTGTAGTTACATAACTAGTGTCATTTAAAAACTATATCCTTTGGATATTCAACTGAAGTTGAACACAAATTTATACAATCCGCCTTTGCAGATATTAAATTTTAAGCCTAAAATTCAATGAGGTTTATATGTTTGATGCCTCAGCATTTCTCCTGCCCCAATACTTTGAGTGAAAACTAACGGATAATAAATATAAATATAATAAGGTGTCCAAACATTACCTGGAGTTTTCAAAAATCGTCCAGGGGTGTGAGAGTCAATAGATTTCATATCTGGTTTTTAAATACATGCATAAAGCAAAACGTGTAATTTGGGATTTAACGGGTTAATACATAATAGTGAACCTCGTATTTAATAATTTGGTTATCATTATATTTTCTCAGCGGCATAATTAGTGTGATTTAAGTTCATCGAGTTCATGCTGTCACGATGCCAGTGCATAATGAGGAAGTATAGCATACTAATGCGAGACTTGCTGGTTTAGTCCGGGGTCAGCATGAGAGGCATCTTCATAAAAAGGGTCTGAGACAGAGAGGAGGCGCAAATCCACGTGAATAACTTTATATTCCAAGCAAATGAAATGGAATAAATGGGGTTTTATGCCACCTATTTGCACATATAATTCAGAGGATGGAGGGATGAATGAGATGACACTGCTCTCCAGACTTACATTATATATTGCTATTCCTTGCTCCAGACAATAGGATTCGACATCCGAAGCCTGCGGTCTGAGGCTGAGCTCGCTACTTCTCGGTCACAGATGCTCCCCACAATATTGATTCATTACGAGTGAGCAGAGAAGAAACATTTGTTTCTTTGAAGCTTGAATGCCAGAGCGGGTTTCGAATCCGCAATCTCTCGACTTTCCAAACAGGCAGTTTTAACAACTGCACCAGGGCCCCCGCCCTTTAGCATGTATAGGCCCTATTCAATTTCCAGTGATATTCGGAGTATATTATCTCCTTTTGAAAGGCACAAACTTATATAGGCTACCATTAGGCTACCTTTCAAATCTGATGATTGCCAGCTTAAAATGTTTTGGGCATTTTGGTAAATTCAAGGTCAAAGGTAAATATGATATTTCAACAAATGAAGCTAGAAACAAATGTACTAGTCTCATTTTCATGCTAGTTTGACTGGGCAATTTCTAAAATTAGTTTGATTATTCAAGGTCATCTTCAAGGTCAAAGGTCAATTTGAGAGTCAAGTAAGAGAAAATATCATTTTTAACAAAAAACATCTGGGCGCATGTGTAATACCCATTTTCGAGGGATTTTAACTGGAAAAATCGATTTATAGTATTGTTTTGGTGATTCAAGGTCATTTTCAAGGTCATCTGCAAGGTCATAAAATGTCAATTTCAAGATCAAAAATGTCAAAATATGACTTTGAACAAACACAAATAGCAAAAGAAGTGTAGTACGTCTTTTTAATATCCTTTCGATTGAATAATTCATTTACGCTACTATTTTAAAGATTAAGCAGGGCTTCTTGTGAAATGGCTTGGACAAATAATTATTGTAGCTATTTACTTTTTGTTGGTTATGCGTTCCAAACTCTCTTCTATTTGATTTTCATACTTGCGTATGTGAGCAGATTGCTTTTTGTATTTAGATTATTTACCGAATAGCCTTACTACGAGGATTTGAAAGGTGCATAGGGTAGTTGGACGATGATTCTGTTCGCGCTGGTCGATTTTCTAACGAAGACCTGGTGGCAATATTACGAAGTGTATACCATTTTATGGAATTCTTACTGACCAATCTATTGAATGGCACATTCTTTTCCACAAATGAATCGGGAAGATATCTCACGTTATAAAAAACTGACTTAAATTCGACTTTTGACACACAAGCACAAAATACATATGACAGCCCCAAAATTGTCTATATGCTTATCACTTTTGGTATTGTCCACACAGTTATCGTCATCTAAGAGACCTTTCAAATTTATTACATCACCAGCAAGGGATCACCACCAGGGATCAGCTTCCCCTGTTGCTGTAACTCGTACAACTATACAACACTAACAGTAACTGGTCCACCACTCTGCAGTGCAATGTCTGTCTTAGTACGCGAAACCTCAATTGCATGGTGCTGGGATAACTGACCCCTAACTAGAGACCGCACTTGAAACACGAGAAAGCTGCTATTTACATAAGCTGTTGTGCACAAATCTGGATGTATAATATAATTTTTTCGAGCTCTTATTGTTTGTGAAACTATTAGCGGGGATGCTTTTGTGCTTAAATGAATTCCCGTGGTATTTTGATGGTTAAAATATGCCACCTATATCAACATGTTCATTTCATGGCGGCCATCTTGAATTTTGCATGATAATGATGTCGAATAAATGTATCGTTTGTTTTATTGCATTCCTTGACTGCGAAAACATACGGTTTGGTGAAATAATCTTGTCTGTATCGAAATTATTAACGACGATATCCTCACTTCAGTTATTTCATGGCGGCCATTTTGAATTTTGCATGCTTATGATGTTAAAAAATGTATCATTTGTTTTATTGCATTCCTTGATATCGAAGACATATGGTTTGGTGAAATAATATTGTCTCTATCTCAATTATTGATGATAAGAGGGTTTTGACACCCATTTGCGAACTCCATCAAACTTTTTCTTTTTCTGTGGTCCATTCTGAACATTTTCATATAGCTGGCATATTTTAACCATGCAATATATATCCATGTCGCACCGTTTGATCAAGATGTCCCTGTTGTATGTACAATGAGTGGACAAACGAGACTTATATACAAACCATCCGCAAGTCAATGCCCATTAAACACTAATTCTGGATTAATGTCGGGTCAGCGTTGCAGGTGAGCCAACTCTAAAACATCATTGGGCCAATATATGCCGCGTTTACTGGGTATTCAACTGCATGTCAGCTGATATAATGTACCCTCATATCAGCCACATTAGACTGACCCAATGCTGGTTTAATGGTGGTCCACTCACCTTCGACATTGGCCTAACATTAAAACAGCATTGCATTCCCGGCATGCTTGTGCTGTGAGCTTGCATCACTTGCTCTCTTACGGCAAATTAACTAAAATAGATTTTTCGAAATAAACTAACAAAAATAAAGTAAGTAGTAGGCCAACCGTTATTAGTTAGAACGATCTCGCCCTCCACTATGTTCCGGGCTAGAACGCAGCTTGTATCTGAAACGTAAGATACTCACATCATCACAAAGGTTAAAATGGTCGAAATATTTTTCGGGAGGTGTTTTAAAAATGCTCTCACTTGGTAAATAACTGATGGAATGTTTTAGAATCAGCTGAGTGGATGCATAAAAGGTCCCTACGTTAGGTCAACACAATTAAAATGTATTTTGAGGGCGTTAATAGGGGTTGAATCGATCGCGAACCGCCGGCGACAACCTATCTTACAGTTCAGATATGGAATGCTTGCCAACCCGTAACACGTTGTGGAGGGTGGCGTTTGCTAGCTAATCGTTATAAGCTGCCACAATGCAAGGCGTTCAGTATCGTTTCAAAAGGCATATATCAGCTGGGTTTTTTCATTTTCTGTAAGTTACTTCTCTACTAAATGAGAAAAAATCTATAAAGCCTATAAAAGCCGCTCTGTGCGGCTCGTGGGGCTCAAAGAGTTGAGTCAATATTGGTTACAATACAGGTTTGGTGGAGGGGGGCATCACGTGATCACCATATTGCGGGTAAGTGACGGAGAATAACAACACACAGCTGCCGGGCACAGCCGTTTTGTTTATAAACATAAACCTCATTGGAAATGTGCATAATTAGAGACTGTGGCGCGTACTGGTGGGAAATAGTAGTACTGATGGGCGCTCGACACATGGCTTTGGAGGTGATTAAAAAAGCTGAGAGTGGTCTACTTTCAGAAGAGCTACACCCTCAGATATATGAGCTACTGGTAAAAACATAAGTCCAACATATAGACGAGATGCTAATCTACAAATTATTATGTTTTTTGTCGCTGCGTGCATTCTATAGTGTTTATCACAGGCGACATTTAATTTGGTCATTTTACAGCATTTCGAGTTATATATTCTGTGTTATCAATTCTTGATTATATGTTATACCAAGTAATAAACCTTAGTATACATTGCATCAGTCTGAAATGAAGATAGTGTCATATTAAATGTACAATTACACTCTAAATATTTTAAAATAATAAATAATTGATTTTTAAAATCATTTGATTTTTCAGTCATATATGGCACTTCGCCGTGCAGAATTTCTGATCGTAACTGAGCACATTTTTAGTTATAGTGATGCTCCGCCAAATGAATTTGAGCAGCAAAATAACTTATCTGTATTATTTCGTCGAAAGCGTAATCACGTACGCCCTTTGTTGTCTCTAGCTTGTTGTGCTATCGTGCAAAGCCAAAAAAACAATAACTGCCCACTTTTCCAGCAATCAGTCACTGTTTTTTGCCTTTCCATAGCGCTATATTTCTCCGTCATCACAGAACAAACTCGCCTTTATCTGCGATCTTCCTACATGAACTTCCTGGCAATCACGTGATGTAGACGTGGCACGCGAGGATGGACATTGTCCATTATCCAGACTGGACGCCTGGTCAGTCCCTGTCCACCCTCACCCAGCGCTGGCCGCACCACGGATCCGCGGTGGCCCAATGTTTAACAAGATGGCCCAAATCTGCCTGCGCTCAGCTAACTCCCTGTGACAACATGCATGGTCAGTCCTCGTTTCTCGTCTGCGGATCGGGATAAAACATGAACGGGGGGCGACGTTGGGCCAGCGTTGGGCCCACGTCTACGACGTGGGCCCAACGCTGGCCCTACGTTGTCCCCTCGGGACGTGTCCGGATCGGGGGGCAGACAGTGTGCTCCTGAATTAAACAATTCTGACATATTTATCGATGTGCACCTGTTGATCCGTCCTGATTTAGGCAGTCACAGCCCATTAGTGATGGTGTCTTTTGTGAGGTCGTCCTGTAATTGTCGCACAGGGGAGGGGGAGGGGGGTAGCATGCGCTAACCAGAAAAAAATCGTTTTCCCAGTTGCCCCTGTCCCGTTGCGCACCACAACTATTTCGTTTGATAGCGTCATAATAATTATCTTTTTTTAGGAAAAATATGTCCTTTAAAAATCATGATATTCCAACTTTATTTTTTCTCTTGATGATTGTGTTGATTTTGTTTCAGGGTGCAAAAGTGAATAATGAATATTGCTTTACGTCGCTTTCTGTACAATCATGGCAATATCGCGACAGAAGGAAGCCTGAAGTCGGCACTATGCCCTGCTCTTATTTCGAATGACTTCAAGGGTTCTTTATAGTGCCCAGTACCATAGGCGGTATTGTACACTCCAAGCTTTTGAACAGTTTGGAGCACTTGATGCACAACCACTATGACAAATATCCGGCCCGACAGGAATTCTAACCTGGTTCCTCCAGGTCACAAGCCCCAGTTGATACGCATGAGCTATCGGGGCCGACCAGGGTGCAGAAGTTGAAGGCTACGAATTGGGCTGAATAATATTCCTTGTCGTGATCGGGCGGGGGCTCTGGTGCAAAATGAAATTAAATGAATGGGGTTTTAGGCCACCTTTGTGCGCATAATTATAGGCTAAACTGGGCCAAGAGAATCTCCTGAGGATGGTGAGACGAATGAGATGACGCTGCCCCCCCCCCCCCCCCCCAGACGTACTATGTGTTTCTCTCTGTGTTTCAATATATATATAGTTCACCATGTTCACACGATTCATATTTCCAACTGTTGATAAATCTACCACATGGGGCAAGACAATGCGGTTGAAATCCGCATTTTCTTCATCCATGTAGTAGATTTGTGACATTATGATAACTGACTTCTGACCCGGCCTGTTCCGGACCTCGTGAATCGCACCAAGGGAGTGATCCCGCTGGTCAGTCCGGGGTCACTCGGTGCACAGTGGTCTCTGGATCTGAGTGATTAGGATGACTTACAGGGATCCCACAGCTCGTGCGTGACGTCCGATTAGGTTCACCCCCTCCTTTTCTGTCCACCACTGGTCATTTCTAACATGAAGAGAAAACGCATCATATTTATGCGCTCCTTAATTAATAATAAGTGTAAATTATTTCTTAATATCCGTCAAAATATATGATATATTGATATCAAAATATATGATTATCTGGATTGAACTCGCACTATGTCCACCACCGGTCATTTGTGACGTTCCTGCTAATTTTGCAGATTTAGCGCACATTTCTCGGCCCAAGTACAGTGGCGGATCCAGCATAGGGCGTACCCGGCGTACGCCCCCCCCCCCTTCTTGGTGAAAATATCGCATTTTCATGCATTTTTTGGAATAAAATGAAGCTAACACCCCTTTTTTCAGCCAAAATGTGGCTTACGCCCCCTCCTCTTGCTCACTCCGTGTCCGCCACTGAAGTATAGTAGTCTACCGCCTAATTTAAATAAAAACTATAGAATACCATACTTTGTCCCATTTCTCTTACAATTTTTCTTATTTTTAAGAACATTCACAAACAGAGAGACTTACCTCTTAACCGCCGGTGCCGTCCATATTTGTTTTTACATTTTTTATTAGCACATTAAATATCAGCTTTTAAACCTGTTAAAGATAAAAAGTGACATTAATCAGCAAGATTTGAAATTTGTTAACCTCCATTTTGTCAAATCTGAATAATGTTCACCCACTTGAAGTTGTGGATCGCGTCAGCGAGAAACAACTTCAAGTGGGTGAAAATTCCAATTGAATAATTTGACGGTTAAAGGGTTAAAACGGCTATAGACACGATTATCACTTTAGCCCTGGCAACGCTGAAATATGTTTGTATAAACCACGGGGACCAAAGAGGTTTTTCAATTTAAGTCCTCATAAATGTCTTAGTTAGCTCTTTCGAATTTCCGCTTTATTTGAATACCCATAGCCTATGTTATGGGTCTACAGTCATTATAACTTCTTTAATTCTTTCAGTGCGGGTACCAGAATCTGACGTCTGAAGACGCACCCCACGCTAAAAGAGATGAACTGTGTACATATGGTATAGTCAAGTGTCATACCCGTCAGTTACCAGATTGAAGTGAAGAAATGGAGAGAGTTGATTGGTAATTGAACACCACGTGTCCTGAAATACCTTTCATCATTTGGTACTAGCTTCATTTATAATAAATAGAATTGGAGAATATTATTTTTTATACCGACCCGGTTACTTTAATGAATGGCTGCTGCATGGATCTTGATTTAGATATAGGCCTATATATATATAAGTATTGCACAATAAATACAACAGGAAAGTTTGGTCATTTTATCGCATACACTTACTTTGCTGGTTAATTTCTTAATAAACACTTATTAAATCTTGCTGATGGAACGCGCAACTGTTTTATTGATTGACTGAATGAAACAGACCACTTTTGTGTAGGAGATTGGGCACATCATATCCCGAGAATTTGATATTTTTATTCAGAACCTGCGAATGGAGTCTTGATCATGGACATGTGAGTGCATTGATTTGTGTATTATCTTTCTAATAATTATCTGTTTAACAATGCCTCAGTCTAGACAAGTTATAAGTTTAATTGGGGTATACGTATTTCACTTTTGAAAATTATTAATTTAACAAAATATTAGTCCAGTTTTTATTGCAGAATCCATCAGTACATTCCTCGCCACTCGGTTAATGCAGTACGTTATTTTTATTTTTATTTATATAAATCCTGACTATTAGCGGTACACGATTTCTTTAATGATTACATGGCATTGTTCAATCCTTTTTGTATTGTGTTGAAATTTAGTAACTTATCAAACAAAATGAGCGGGGTTTTAAATATACGCCGTTTATTTACTGTGCATCTAGTAATAAAAATCTCCATGCAATATAATAATAAAAAATATTATTCAACGAGCCCGTTCTTTTATTCTATTCTACTTTTTTCAGAAAAGTATCACCTTCGAAAAAAATCTCACGTGTTCTAAAACTACGACTAGCAGGAATAACAAAATGAAGAGCATTATGTCATAGTTTAGTCCTTAACCCGAGTTTTTACCCACTTTTTCAGGTGGGTGAACATTATTCATATTTGTTTAATTTGATACCAAATCTTGATGTTCAAACACGCATTTCGTTCCCATGGCAGTGATTTTAATTGGCTAATGAAACAGTTTAATATAATCGTACTTAGCCCAGCGTTAAATGACAGTCACCGTTTCTCAAAATGTCATGTACAATGGCCTTGCTCACCCTATGCAGTGCAGCTAATTCATACAATTCACCTAGATCTATCTATATTTACGACTGCCTTGTGGGCAACACAGAAATTGGTCATGCATGCAGACAGACCGAATAAAACACATCTGTGTCCAGCCTATTCAGCGAGGTCCCTATAAATTGACTTCCTTCAAGCATCAGCCGGTCATGTCTCGTCGAGTAATAAGAATAGAAAGATCTCGTGAATAAAAATAGAAAATCTCTTGAATGCCAACATTTGTGTATTTTTTTCTGTGCAACGTGTAATTTTCCAAATCGAAAACATAAAAACATGTTGAGATGTCGATCGGTCTACAGAAAGCGATAAATTGTTATATCATAGATTGTATTAGTTGAGTAATAAAACTTGCGTTTGGTATTTAAAGTGTGCCGATAATGTACCTGTGGTACTTATAAGGTGATTGATGATTCTGGATAGAATCCTGGGAGAGAGAGCGCGGGCACGACGAGTCATTCACCGGGACGCTAGATACGGCACGCATTGTCCACAAAGTGACCAGACCAGCCAAGTGGACAGAGGAGTGGTCAGCCGATTGGAGTGGACACTGGTCAGCACAGAGCGCCTGTCCACTTCATGTCCACCTGCTGGAACTGGCCGGCCAGCTGCTCCGGGCAGACTGGTCATTCCCCATATATGGGGGATCGGCCCAGTGTTGGCTCAACGGTAGGCCAGCGCCTACTAACTGGCCCACCATCGGGCATGTTCCGGGCCAATGTATAAGCCTTCTTGACCACTAGTGACCATTACCTCAGGACAGACCAGCCCAAGGGAAACCTGAAATTGCAAATGAAGAAATCATGTCTTTCTCCTGACCATTCTCTAATTTAAACACAATACGACATCATTGTATTTTGATCGACCGCGTCATGCTAAAAACCTTTACCTTGTTTAAAAACTGTTATTCAATTTACTATAAAAAAAACGAATATAATCACGATCGGCGCCTAAAGTTATGTCTGAGAGCGGACCAAAAAGCGCAGTCAGAGAGTGGGTATTAAAGTGAAGTCGGATCAAACATACAATCAAAAAATAAAATACAGGTTTATAGACGTTGGAGTGTGTACATGGACCCATGTGGCATATCCAGACTTTGGAGGCACAAAAGCAACAGGTCCCGTATTCACGTACAAGTTACGATACATTGTGGGCTTCAGATTGGTCGATCGAGATGGCCATCTCGATCAATCTGAAGCCCACGATATATCGTGACGTGTACACGAATGCGGGCCCTGGTCACCTTATTATCTGATCAGCACATATGCTACGATATGTGACGTGTGCTACCAGTAACGAATAATAATGCCTGATATATAAAAAACGTACATAACTGGCATTAAGGGCAGAGAGGTAAGGTGAAATGAAATACTATTATTAGCTATTGAACATTCTAGTAAAACAAATTATGTTCATCTAACAATTAGCTCTATTCGTTTGTTATTATTCTGCATACATGATAGGTATATAGTGAGCAACTGTGCGCCTGTCAGGTTGTCAGAGAGAAATAGCTCCCAAAATTTACATTTTTTTCATGACAAGCAGTGCTGTATATCATCTGATATTGCTGTGACATCATTAGCAATATACATAGCATACGTCTGTGATTTTTCACTCGGATCTGCCTTTTCATCTGGATCTGCTGTCTGGATTTGGGAGTCTTGTTTTTCCGGTGTGACATTCATGCACTGTATATATATCCCAGCCACCATTCAGGTGGGCATTGTCGCCGGCCTGCTTTCAATATTGACGTGCTGCATTTCATCAAGATCACAACTGCTCAGTTACAGAGGACTGGTCACACCTTTGCCTCACAGTGTTTGGCGACGCCTGGTGTCACTTGGCGTGTGCAGCCGTCCACCTACCCGTCGGGGAAGGAGATCGTCTACCAAGGCTATTGATCAATCAAAAACTGTTACTGTTGCAAGCCAAGGTGCTAAGCCTATTACACCTTGCTTTCACCTCAACAGCAGACCGGCGATAACTGTTAAAGCAGCTGTTCTGAATGCTCACTCTGTGAGGAACAAAGGTGATACTATTAAAGACTACATTGAGGACAACAAGCTGGAGATCATGTCTCTCACTGAAACCTGGCTGAGCAATGACGATGGAGACCAGAGATATGTGAAAGAAATGACGCCATCCGGCTACAAGTGTGTTCATAAACATCGCAAAGGGAGGGGTGGAGGTGTTGCGCTACTATACAAGACTGGCATTGGCATTACTATGCATGGACGATCAGCAAAGTTCGACTCATTAGAGTGTCTCGAAGCTACTCTAACATCGGGAACTGCTGTACATTTAGTTGACATCTACCGCCCACAAAGGCCATCAAAGGCAAATCGCTCTTCTGATAAGAAATTCCTTGACGAGTTTGCTACTTACCTGGGGAGCCACACTGACACCAAACATCTTGTCATTGTGGGTGATTTAAATGTTCATTGGGATGTACCGACAAATCCAACCACCATCCAACTGCGCAACATCCTGGATGATATGAACTTGGTACAGCACGTGTCAGATGCCACGCATATTGCTGGACACACATTGGACTACGTCATAACTAAGAATTCTGACATTGCCGTTTTATCTGACACTGTCAATGTGTCTTCACTACTGACTGACCACCACGCAGTTGAATTTAGTATGCGACTGTCAGAACCAGATAGTGTCAAGCAAGTGATCCAGTACCGTAGTCTGCGGAAGATCAATCACAATGAGCTGAGATGTGACATGCGCCAGTTGTCAGTTGTCACACATTCAGATGATTCTCTACCAGCACTGGTCAATCAGCTCAACAGTGATCTCAGCAAATTGTTAGATAAACACGCTCCCTTAACATCGAGAAGCTTGCCGATACGCCCTTTCTCTCCCTGGTATGACGACCAACTCATTGCTGCCAAACAGGAAAGAAGGCGCCGTGAATCTCAGTGGAGAACATCCAAACTGACAGTCCATCGACAACTATACATAGAACAACGGCAGTTGGTGATGAAGCTTCTAAGGACTAAAAAATGGAATCATACGGAAACCAGGCGAAGGAGAATCCTTCTAATGCCAGGGTAATCTTTGGTACAGCCAATAAGCTTCTTCAAAGTAATATTGAAAAACCACTACCAGAACACAAATTAACCAGTGAATTGGCAGAAGAGTTCAGCGCCTTTTTTGCAAACAAGATCAGCACTATTCGCCAATGCCTCAGTAGTTCTCGTCAGGGCACAGTTGTTTCGCAACAGCCCACTGAACTATCACATGGAGCACCTTCTCTATCGAATTTTGGTGTCGTCGATGAGGAAGAGGTACGGAAGATTATCAGCACATCCCTACCTAAGTCCTGTAGCCTGGATCCACTTCCAGCATCTCTTCTCAAAGAAAATATTGACATCATTTTACCATCCATAACCAAGATCATGAGAAAATCTATAAGATCTGGCTGTTACCCTTCAATCTTTAAGACAGCCCAAGTAACACCATTACTCAAGAAGAGCTCGCTGGATCCCGACACAATAAAAAACTATCGGCCTGTATCGAACTTGCCATTTGTGTCCAAAATAGTCGAGAAAGTGGTGGCTTTGCGCCTTAACACACATATGGCTGAAAACTCCATTTTAGAGCCGCCACAGTCTGCTTACCGAAAACATCACAGTACGGAGACTGCCCTTCTCAGAGTTTAAAATGACACACTGCAGGCCATAGATAGGAAGAAATGTGTGATGCTGCTACTATTAGATCTTTCTGCCGCTTTTGACACCATTGACCACGAAATCCTATTGCAGAGTGACCGGAGGTGTATGTGGCACAGCCTTGGCATGGTTTAGGTCTTACCTGAGTGGCAGGACACAGTCTGTGAAGATTCTCAACACCACATCAAAACCTAGATTGCTCAGATACGGTGTGCCTCAAGGCTCTGTACTAGGGCCACTTCTGTTTACATTATACTCTGCGCCCATAGCAAGTATAGTGCGGCGGCATGGACTGATCGCTCACTTGTACGCGGACGACACTCAGTTGTACATCGTGTTTGACCAGGATGATGCCGTAGATACCATCAAGCGGATCGAAGCCTGTGTTATGGAGATAAATGAATGGATGGCAATGAATTGGCTAAAACGGAATGATGAAAAGACTCTCTCGTTGCTGTTACGGACACCTACAGTGGGACATCTCTCCACCATCAGCGATATTATTATTGGTGACAACAACATCACTCCATCTCCCTCAGCTCGCAACCTTGGTGCCATTTTTGATGAACATTTGACTATGGAGGCGCATGTCAACAGTGTTTGCCGATCTTCTTTTTCCACCTGCACAACATCAGTAGCATTCGAAGAGTGTTGGATATGAAGACAACTGTCATCATTGTCCAGGCCCTAGTCATTTCTCGACTTGACTACTGCAACTCTCTGCTATGTGGACTCCCAACTATACTCATAAAGAAATTGCAGAGGGTGCAAAATGCAGCAGCTAGAGTGATAGCTAAAGCCGGCAGAAGGGACCATATCTCACCAATTCTCTTCAAACTTCATTGGCTACCGGTCCAATTCCGCATAAAGTACAAGATCCTGCTATTAACATATCGTGCTCTACATGGCCTCGCCCCAACTTACATCACAGAGCTGCTAGTGCCTTATACACCACCTAGAACACTGCGCTCGAGCACAGAGCAGCTTTTGGTAGTCCAAAAGTACAGACTTAAAAACTTCGGTGCCGGGAGTTTGGAAACTGCGGCTCCAGCACTCTGGAACAGTTTGGAGAGCCAGATCCGTCTGCAGAAAACCCTGACCTCTTTTAGAAGGTTGTTAAAAACTCACCTGTTTCGACAAGCGTTTGGTGACCTCACGCAGTAATTGACTTTCTTTTCACTGTCTTTTGAATGTGAAGCGCTCTGAACAGCTTCCAGCTGGATACATGCGCTATACAAGATTTCATTCATTCATTCATTCATACGTGACGATAACTTCGCTCGTGTTCGCGTGCACAGCATGCGCAACAGATTTTCACTGGCTGATCGTTTTCTCCCAAATTTACAGAACACAATACATCGATAGCCGCGTCTCCACAGAGCAATAGACAATAGACAATAGACAATAATTTATTCAAACTCTGGCCGGGGTGGCATGGAGTGTAATATATATGAAATTAAACAGTACATCTTTTATACACATGATTATAAAGATTATAAACAATAACAGAAAAAATACAATGTAAGCAGCAATCAAATGTAAAGATCAAAAATATTGCAAGATTCTTTTAAATATTTAACTAATTTTTTTATCACATTTGGATTTTGACTTGACATAATGTTTTTAAACTTTAAAACGTTTGGTCGTTGGTGACAATATTTGGGTAGAAATTGGTTTCTTACTTCAGACAAGATTGAACATTCTAAAACAAAATGAAATTCATCACATAGTGTGTTGTTATTACAAAAAATACATATTCTATTGATTCTTGGTGTGTTTGTGTAACGTCCGACTTCAATAGGTAGCTTGTGGTTACAGGTTCTAAATTTACAAAATGTTTTTCTTTCGTACAATGGTAAAAAACAAAGATAATTTTCGAATTTAAATTCCGTCTTAAAAATACGATACAAAGTACATTTACTAGATTCGTTTATCTCATTTCGCCATTGTTGTTCGTATTGGTCTTCTAATCGTTGTTTGATGACCATATGAAAATTAGAAAGATTACCACTGTTGTTTCGAGGCATTACAAACATATTGGAAAAACCAGTATGGTCTAGTATATGTTTAATAGTGTCTAGCCATTTAGAGGATAATGTCCTATTATCGGAGTAGTGACAAAGTAAATTATAAAAGCGGCTTGACAACTTGTTCTCGTCGTCTGACACTAACTTACACCAAAAAGAAATCATTCGAGTTTTAATATATACAGAAAGTGGAAAGCGCCCAGTCTCTCCGTAAACCATACAACTAGGTGTTGACTGTTTGAGACCTAATACATACTTTAAATATTTGAGGTAAAGTCTATCTAAAATTAAAACGTTTTCATATCCCCAAACTTCACAGCCATTCAACAGAATTGGCAAAATCAATGAATCAAACAGTTCTAGCTGTAAGTCAATGGGTAGATCGAGCTCTTTTGATTTCTTCAATAATGCAAACATAGCTTTTCTAGATTGCACTACTAGGTGTGTTTTGTGACGAACAAACGAACCATTGTAATTAAAAAATACACCTAGATACTTAAATGAATCAACGATTGATATATTTTTCCCGTTCAGTTTAAAGTTAAAATTACCTCTGTATCTAGCCTTTGAAAAAATGACAATTTCTGTTTTTTTCTGTATTTATACTTAATTTCCAACATTTGCAATATTCTGCCAAACAATTTAGTGATTTTTGTAAGCCTTCAGGAGTTTCAGAAAAATAACTGTATCATCTGCATATAATAATATTTGTATTTTTAGATAGTTGTCAAACACATTATCGGACAAGGAGAGGTTTTTAACATTATTGTATTTTAAGAATGACTCTAAATCATTTAGGTACAAAGCAAATAACAGCGGCGATAGGCTTTCCCCTTGTCTAACACCGGTGTAACAGTTGAAATATGCTGATTTATTATTGTTTAATTGTACACAAGATTTAACATTATCATATATATTTCTAACAACATTGAAAAGCTTTCCGGTAATGCCAAATGAAATTAATTTTATCCATAAACCTGACCGCCAAACGGTATCGAATGCTTTTTTAAAATCGATAAAGGCACAGTAAAGTTTTTTCTTTTTGCTAAAGAAAATATCAATTAGGGATTTTAGTGAGAAAACATGGTTTAAAGTTGAATAACCTTTTCTAAATCCAGTTTGATTTTCTAGTAAAATGTTATTTAAATTTAAAAAATTATTTAACCGCAGGTTAATTATTGTTGTGAAAAATTTCCCAAAGCAACTTAACAAACTTATTCCTCTATAATTTCCGGGGTCATTAGTGTCTCCTTTCTTTTTGTAAATAGGGATAATATTTCCCAATGTCCAGTCTTGCGGGATATTTCCCGTTTCTAAGACATAGTTAAAAAGACATTTGAAAACGGGGAGCAAAAGCCCTATAGTGGAACGAATATATTCGTTTATGACTCTATCATCACCACATGCTTTATTGTTTTTTAAAGATTTTACAGCTTGTAATATTTCTTCTTCTGATATTTCTTTATCTAACTCAAGAACAGAACGCGTGTTGTTATTAATTTGCATTTCAGGGTATGTGGATTCTTCATTAAGAAATTTAAAATGTTCATAAAAGGAATTTATATCTGGTACATTTTTACTAGCTTTTTTATTTTTTGAATTCAAGAGATTCCAATATTGTTTAGGATTTGAAGATTTTAATCCTCTTAGTTTTTGTTCAAAATTTTTCTGCATTTCTTTTCTAGCTTTCCGCATTTCTAATTTATACTTTTTACTACACTCTTTCATATTCTGAAAGTTTTGTGTCGTTTTAGACCTTCTATAAAAGTTTTTACTATTAACATATGTGACTCTCTGTTGCTTACATTTGTCGTTAAACCAACGTTTCTGTTTGGAATTTTTATTCACGTAGCTCTTCTTGACTTTAAAAGTCTTAGACGCACTGTTTTCCCATAAAGAGGAAATATCTGTAACGATCTCATTAACATTTACATCGACAGAATTAAATTTTTTAATATTGCTTCTATTTTTAAATTATCACTAGCTTCAATAAATTGTGTTTTTTTACAGTTATCCCATATGTACATATTCTCATTGTTATCTTTGGTGTCTGTAAAAGGATTTTCAGATATAAACTGTGGAACTACATTATACAGGTGTCTGGCTTTTAATTCGAAATGGGTCCCACGGTGTATATCCGAAAATAAAGGATCAAAGTCTAATATGTTGAATTTTGAGCAATTAGAAAGAAGGTATGATGAGCCAATGCAATAGCCGAACGACAGAATTGCAGTCGCATTGATTCGATCACGTGACATCATCGTCATTGAATGTCGTAATTGCGATGCGCAATCACGACAATGGCGACAATGTCATGTGACCGAACCCATTGTGGGTGCTACATCAGGTTAATAAAAAAAACTGTTAAATAATTCAACAGGGGAGATTCAGGTGATATACGTGGCATGTTTTACCCCAGCAAACAAGTGGTAATCGCTTTCGGTTGGCGTTACGTTGGGTCAACGTCTAGGCTGCTGGCCCGGTGTAAAGCTAATGCTGGGCCAGAATCTGAAGTATAGAGCCTCGACAATTGCCGTTTGGCATGTAAGTCGGCCATGGACAGCCATTGCAGCAATAAGCGATCCAGTGTCGTAAAATAAATGCCAGTCCCATTGACGCTGTGATATACGAGGCATTTACCCAATGCTGTTTCAATGTTGGACCAGCGTCGAAGACGGTGGGCCAACATTGAAACAGCATTGGGTGAATGCCTCGTGTTTGCTGTAACACGTGGTTGTGCAGGGACAAGAACTCATTTCTCTCATTTGTCCGCCATTTTCCAGAGCGGACGATTATTGCCGGCGGGGAACAATGCCCGGCCAACACAGCGCTGTTTGGTTGGCAAACATGATTACCTTGTCCGATCCATAGGCACAAAATGCCGACCCAGATCTTAGACATGTGATTGGTCGAGATAGCCATCTCGACCAATCAGTTGCTTCAGATCTGGGTCAGTCGTGTTGAGAATACTAGCCCAGGTTCTATAACGACTATTTCCCAATCAGTTTACGCTTTTCAGTCCATACGCAAGTTTGCTATGTTTTTAATTTATTGACATAATCGTGATTTCTGCATGTCATAGTCACTTGTCAATAGTTTGCTGCTTATTTGTATTGAGCCCATGGCCACAATGAAGCAGTTTTATTGTATTGGGTTGATTTTCAACCTTGAGCAATCTGTCCTGTGGTGAAATCACCACAAGCTCTAAATGCAGTCCAGTCTAATGCAGGAAATGTATGCTGTTCTATAATATATTATATTGATACAAATAGATAAGAGACCGCACGTAGGTCAATCGCTTCTCCACAAAGCGTACCAGTTACCGTTTGTCGCGACATGTCCGCGATGTCGCCAGGCATCAATCACTTTTCTTTCTCTTTCTTTTTGACACATCCCAGCAGGCACGGGACGTTCACCTGGTGTTGAGTCGGTGTTGGGCCAGCGTCGAAGACGGTGGGCCAGCATTGATTCGGCGTTTGATGGGCGTCTCGTGTTTTGCTGGAATGCGTTTTTATAATTGCTGCACACGTACCTTAATAACATTGTTATCTGGTATTGTGACAGGCCTAGCATAGATATCACATATCTGATGCCATGTCCCAGCCAACAGTATTATCATGACTATTTTTTTTTGTTATCATTGAACAAAGTACTGTATACTGTATATTTGGCGAATCTTAATAAATAAATGAACAAAGAAGCAAAACTACACAGCTTCTTTAAATGATTTTTTCTACTAATATCGTCATGATTATAGTGACGTAATACATTAGAACATGTTTGGTATCATCGGGCCTATAGAATGCGATGAACGGATTTGATAATGTACACTGTATATGACAAGCAAGGAGCTCCGACAAGATGAATACCCAATACTCACTGCTATGGTGGTAACAGTGGACCTACCCCTGTAAATACAATTTTGCATTGCATCACACACTTTATTTTAGCTATTGTTGTTTGACATCTCATTTTTTGAGCACGTGAAAATAAAAGTTTTTTTATTTTACCGACGATCCCTAATTAACCCTTTAACCTCCAAATTATTCAATTTGAATTTCCACCCAACTAAAGTTGTGTCTCGCTGACGCGATCCACAACTGCAAGTGAGTGAAAATTATTCAGATTTGACAAAATGAGGGCAACTCTTCTCAAATCTTGCTGGATTATGTCACATTTTATCTTTACCATATTTAAAAAGTGGTACTTAATATGCTAATAAAAAATGGAAACTCTAATATATGCGGCACCGGCGGTTAAAGGGTTAAGCCTCAGCTACCTTTTAACCCTTTTAGTGATTTCCCTGATACATAGACAGTTTGTAGCGCCCGAGATACCGATCAAGGTGAACTATACTGCTTTAGAGCAAAGCCAAAAAGCAGTATCTGTTTATTTGTAAAGTGGGCACATACTGCCTTCCGGCTTTGTTCGACAGTATACCTGTTGTGGTCATCCAAGCATATATTATGACGCTAACGCAATCATCTTGTCCCGTACTCTCGTACAAGTTACGATATATCGTAGGCTTCTGATTGGCAGAGATGACAATCTTGACCAATCCGAAGCCTATACGATATATTTTAACTTGTACGAAAATACGGGCCGGTGATCAATTATTGTCTGCAGGCCTACGGTATAGTATTATTATGCGTTGCAAACGTTAAAACAAGCTGCGACAAATGCCTGAAATTCTGTCCTGGAGCCTTTACATAAATAGGAGCTTATATCACGTTAAGCAAACTTAGATATATTCGATGATGTTCTTCTTATAGCAGCATTAATTGTTTTTTATATCATAATGACCATGGATAGAGCTGTGAAATTCGGAAACACTCTTGGATTTCTCACATCTGTGTGTTGTTTGCTACTTATATTTCTGTATTCAACCAGAAATAAAGCAGAATTTAATCCTGTTTTTCTCAGGCCAGGAGCAAATTATATTTCAAGTGATGGTGAGTTAAAATGTGATGATGGTGATAACAAGTATTTGAACATAGTTAGCATAATTTACACCATAATAAATACATGGACGCCTTTATGCACAACTGGGCCAACCTCAAAACGTCAGTTTTGAGATAAATACAGTTGAAATTTATTTTCTACTGTAAATTCAAAACAGCGAATGAGCAAAATATTGAGTTAAACTAACACACGACATGCACATTCTCTAATCATGGAAAATACCCACATTTTCAGATACCCCCGGTTTCTAGCCTCGCTGCCTCAAATAAACTGTGGTCTAGTTGTGCATAAATGATAATGACCATGCATTCTGATTTATGCACAACTAGACCAACCCACATGTCTTGTAAATTAAACAAATACAAATATATGTAGAAAATTTACAATAATAAGCTCAATCTAGACTATCTACGCCTTCTGTAGATCTATTCTGAAATTCCTATATTAAAAATACGTGCAAATTTTTGTAGGTTAGGTGAAAAACGGGGATTACGAGAATGATGGGAAAAACAAAAGTGTGGGTTGGTCCAGTTGTGCATAAATTCATTTTAGGATTTTGATTTATGCACAAGTGGACCAAGCCACAATTATTGTCAATTTAACAAAATGTGTAAAACAAACATCAATAAGCATATTGCAGATTATCTATATCTTCTGTAGATCTAGCTGTAGAATGCATTTAGTAAAATACGTGTAAGTTTTATAACTTATAAGGTGAAATCACGGGGACTGTGGGGCTGATGGACGAAATGAATGTGTGGGTTGGTCCAGTTGTGCATAAATCAATCTTAAAATTGCACATGTGCTGTGTTTTTCACCGCCACCAGGTGGCGTGATGTGTGTAATTTGAACGTCCGGTTAATTTTTAAATAAAAGCTATGCATTATGTCTATCACTTGGCAGACTTAACTCACATTCCAATTTTTTTGAGGTTGGCTCAGTTGTGCATAAAGCCGTCCACATAATGATATCAAACACAACAGTGGCATTTAAAGTATTCGTGTAGTAGACTATCATGTTAACCCTTTACTCGCTAATCACGACTATAGTCGTTTTTAATCCGTTTTATTAGCCGCTTTAAAAACCACTGCTATTGGGAATGAAACAACTGTTTAAACATCAAGATGTGTAAATGCTTGGTCTCAAACTAGATCAATATTAGTAATTTCAACCACTTGAAGTTGTGGATCGCGGTAGCGAGACACAACCTCAAGTAGTTGAAAATTTAAATAAATTAACTTAGCAGGAAATTGGGTAGCTTGGCATGTAACGGGAACATACATGTTTTTCTGTTCGTGTTACCTCGGGGTATATATTAGGCAGAAATCCCGAAAGTGATAGGATAGTATTATAGAATTTGAAACGAGCAATTGGTTGGGTTTAGCTGTTTATACTTGTATCAACTGTTATGAACTTAAAATAATGTCTGGAAAGCACACAAAACACAATATAGCAATGTCCTCCATCCACCCGTTACGGATGAACGCAATACTAACCATGTGTAGGCTATAATTCAAAGGGTTTTAACGTTTTTTTTATGAAATGGACCAGATCCACCCACCACGATTGTTCATTATTATTTGCTTGGAAATCACACTTTTTTTCGATTCGAATGGTATATGGGCCAATTCACTCTCATCTCTATATTTCTCGGTTATGTTGTGATTGAGACCCATTACCTTTGATCGTTCCTCTGTGATTGTTTTAAAATGGAATACTAATGTACATTAATTAGATTTAAATTATATATTTTAGCCAATGATAGTCTTAACGTGATGTTAACTTCATGTAGGGCTTACAAAATAATCAACTATGACTAACGAAGCTATAAAGAATTATATTGAGGGTATGTGTATATTAATGTATATAGTGTAACAGTATTTGAATATTAATAAAAACAGAAATACATGTGGTAGAATGTTATTGTGGTAATTGTCGCCTTGCACAAGCAGAGTCGTAACTGTTGGATGAATAATTGATTGAGTATTTCTTATCGACTATGAGTTTTATTATATAACAGCTGATGTATTTATAACTGATTTATTTCTAGATTCAAACACAATAGATACAAGAGAGTACGAGGACTGGTTAAAAACTCAGAAGACCAGGCGAGAACATATGGTGACCACATGTGAAAACTACCACCACCAGAAACACCTTACAAAGTCCATCACACAGATGGTTCTTGTTGTAGAACATTCTAAGTTGTTGTTTTGTTATATTCCCAAAGTTGCCTGTACCAGCTGGAAAGGTTTGTTGGCCTCATTGGAATCGGGAACTATGTATTCAAAGGGTAACCCTTATGATCTCGGCGATCGTTTACACATGTCGTCTTTTCTGGAGAAGTGTGGTGTAAAGAGTCTGGAAACGTATGCCCAACACGAGGTGGCCCATATACTGGCCACCTACACAAAAGTAATTGCTGTACGCGATCCCCTACAAAGACTATTGTCAGGGTACAGGGATAAATTCCTAAAACGACTAAAGGCAGATGGTACATTAGAATGTCTGTACTGCTCAAGTCTTGGTAGAAGAATCATACACCGATTCCGTGAAAACGCGTCAATTGAGGCACTGGAAACTGGGGAATATGTAACTGAAACGGAGTTCCTCCGATACGTGACCCAAGAGGCAAATATACTAGACTGGCATTTTATAGAATACTATCGAATATGTAATCCCTGTCACATACAATATGACTACATTGTCAAGATGGAGCATATATCTAGAGAAAGTCCTATTTTGCTCAAGAATGTTCTGAATACTTCAATGGCGTTTCCGCTAAATCATGTTTCAATCAAGAGTGCAGAACACAGACACACATTGAATATAACTGACGATTTAAAGAAAGCAATCACACAAAAATACAAAATGGATTATCAAATCTTCGGGTATCAGTTCCCATAACGCTTTACGATTAAAAAAATTAAAAAGTTTTATCTCACACAAAACTGTTATTTATATTTTCACTTCAGCCAGGGGGAGGCTTGGGAGAGTTGGCCACTTTTTATATTTTGACACCGTTTGCTGTACCCATTTGTCATATCATACTGTTTCCTGTGGTTTTGCGAAGTATAGATCATGACAAACAATCTGAACTTTCTTTTATTTTATATGCATAATGTTGCATAGGGAAAATATGCGATTAAAAATGATGTTCTCCTGACCCAACTCCCCCAAGGAAAGGGGAGATTTGGGCTATGTTCGGGGAGACTTGGGGCATGCCTGGGAGAGTTGGGTCATAGAGTATGTCGGTACAGATACGTCAAAATAGACACAGCACAAGAATAAAACAGGAACAATTTTATAATGAACATCTTAATCACTATAGTCATGGATAAAACAAATTATCGTTGCATGGCCCAACTCTCCTGCATAGTGTCCATGACCCATGCCCCATGACCATGACCCAACTCTCCCATAGTGGCCCAACTCTCCCACATTTGACTGTCCCAACTCTCCCTATATCCGCCAGAGTATCACAGGTATATTACACACCAAAAACAACACTCTACTATGTACTATTGATAACAACTTGCTTACCTTCGAGTCAATTGTTTACAATTTTTTCAATATAATCGATTTCTTGACACAAAATCGTCACTGAACATGGACTCGATAAGCTGGTCACATCACACAATAGGTAGCCTAATGTATCGTTGATTCATTAGACGACAGCACCTGGTCATAATGCTTCACGTTATTACTGTGATATCGAGGGTGGTCCAACTCTCCCTGTGGCTCAACTCTCTCAAGCCTCCCCTATCATAAGACAGGCCTACATATAAAGCATAAGACGTCCACACACTGTAGGTTGATGTTGGTTTCCATTTGATTTTCGAGGGCTGAGGCAGGAGTATTTGATGAAATCATTTGGAAATCAACATGTAAATGACAATAATTTATTTCAAGAAACAATGTCAAAGTATATGTATTTAGTTATTTAGTTGAACAGTGTTTTTATTATTTAAAGAAGTGATCGAACCCGATTATTTTTTCTGGAAGACTCAGAGCACACATTTATTTTTTACCACTTTTTAAGACTTGAGTCACTTCTTTCAAAACTATTACTAATCCCTCCCCAAATACTATCAAATGGTTGCCCACTTAGTCATGAGGTGTCCTACCCTAAAACGTTTTTAAAGAACGCCATTCATTTTAATCCCGTTAATTACTACCTGTCAAAGCAGTATACGGCAAACCCATATGTGGTGTACACAATTCCATGTTTGAAACTGGCTGAAAATTAGGATTATCTCAACTTTCTTTCATTTCCATTGTAAAAGTTAAGATTTATCTTAAATTTTCTAATGGAAATGAGATAAATGCAACGTTACAAATTTTCAACGATGCAAGTTAAATTTACGCAGCTTAGGACAATTGCAATTGACAACATAATAATGTTAACAGGTGATGTTTGGTCATTTTGTCTGTTTGGTCATCGCTCAGAGGAAATCAGGAACATTAAATGCGGGTAACACTGACACATTTACAAATAATATAAATTTAAGAAATCTGCTAATGTTAAATACCATAATAATGATTCCCACAACGCGGCACATAAAAAAAACTGATTGTCTTTGCAGCTGCGCGAAATGGTCATACTGCAGATAATGTAATTGCACATGATATCATGAAGAATGATAAAACTCTTTAAGATAATTTCATTAGATTTCATATCAAATCATTCACACATTTATATTATTTTGTCTATTGCCTTTGCCTGAAAAGATTCAGAATTATTATTGAGGTGGTGACCTTTTGACGTGGCGGTGAGAGGGGGGGGGGGTAACTGTAAGCTATGTACATGATGTATGAGCAAGGGAAATGAGGTACTGACGACCTGTAGATATAACATGTGGACATTAGCTCTAAGACGTGTGTGCGGTGGGGACCTGGAAGTCTGCTCATGCACACAGCATTTGACATAACTATAAATAGCGGTCAGTCAGAGATTACAAACCTTCGCCATCGCAGTGATTATATATTGGTAAATGTTTTATAACAATCCGTTCATTACTGTGTAATTAATCCTGCTGGTGGACATACAGACAGACAAATAAAAAGACAAACAAACCAACACGACCAAAACACAGACAGACAGACGAACAAACAGACTAACAAACAAACACGACCAAAAACATAACCTCCTTTGGCGGAGATAATAAAGTGGTGGGCCAAGCGTGCACGCCTTTATGCACAACTGAGCCAATACCGAGAATTAGAAAATTAGTTAAGTGTACCTACCAAGTGATGGACATTATGTATAGCCTTTTTTTTTCAAATTACCCAGAAGTTCAAATTATACCCATCACGCCACCAGGTGACCGTGAAAAAACCCAGCACATGTGAAATCTTAAGTTTGATTTATGGACAACTGGACTAACCCACACATTCATTTCGTCCTCGTGACTTCACTTTATCTAAAAAAGTTGCACGTATTTTACTAAAGACATTCCACAGCTAGATCTACAGAAGATGTAGATAATCTGTAATGTGCTTATTGGTGTATTTTTCTACACATTTCTCAAATTGACAATAATTGTGGGTTGGTCAGATTGTGCAAAAATCGAAAAACTTAAAATGTACTTATGCACAGCTGGACCAACACACACCTTTGTTTTTCCCTTCATCCTCGCAGTCACCGTGATTTAACTCAGAATAGATCTACAGAAGACGTAGATAGTCGTAGATGTAATGTGCTTATTATTGTAAATTGTCTACATATATTTGTATTTGTTTAATTTACACGAAATATGGGTCGGTCCAGTTGTACATAAATCAAAATGGCCATTCTCATTTATGCACAACTGGGCCACATTTTATTTGGGGCAGCGAGGCTCGAAACCGGAGGTATCTGAAAATGTGGGTTTGCCTTATGAATTAAGAATGTGGATGTTGTGTGTAGTTTAACTCAATATTTTGCTCATTCGCTTTTTTGAATTTACAGTAGACCATAAGCTTCAACTGCATTTATCTTAAAACGACCTTTTTCAATGCCACTTAAGACAATTTATAATACCATGTATCTTTTCATGTGATTTTACAAAACTAACTATATTGTATATACATGTACATGTATATCTATGACAAATAAGTCTGTAATGACTTTTATTTATGTCAATAACCTGTGTGTCTGATACAATCCTGCCACCATCACACCAAGCAGAAGACATTGATCCTATGCTGGCTCGATGCTGGGCCACCATCCCAGACGTCTCTCATTAGTTTGAATTGTTCCAGATCTCAGCGCATTGCAAACACAAACAGCAGTGACCGCTTACAATTTAAGTCAACACTTACTGTTGTTCGCTTTTGGTGATTTGTGTGGAAGCAGCGTCTTGACCCAGTAAACACGAGACGTTCACCCAGCGTTGGGTTGATGTTGGACCAGCGTCGTAGACGCTGGCCCAACATCAACCCAACATTGGGTGAACGTCTCGTATTTGCTGGGATCCTGGCACCGTGTTGTCTGAAACGTTTAGCCGGCGTCACGTCATACGTGTGAGAAGCGTGAGAGGCTACAAGATTTGTCTCTCGAGGTATTAGCTTATTGCTCTAAGTGCCAATCTTCAAAAAGCTTCTCGTCTTTGTCGTGGTTCTCGAGCTTCCGGACATTAGAGGTCCTAAGGGGTCAACTGACTTTGCTATCAGTTATTTTATATAAAAAATGAAAAAAATGCATGTAAAATTGCGCTGCTCATTTAGGTAAAAATTATGATAAAATTCAAATATTGTATAATATTTGATGACGTGATTCTATTATGGCGTATTAGAACATCAGAACATGTGCCAGTGGTGAAATGCTTATTTATGGGTATGACGGTAAAATAGTACAATGTGGGCATATCGGGGATTTAGCATTACATTTACCAGGTTTATGAGGCATTCTTATTGTCAAAGCAAAACATTATCTAGAAGAATTATAGCCGATAAATTCGCTAGGATCCTTACAACGCCTAAATATTTTTGTATAAAACTTGGAACAAAGGTTTTTTCAATTTTAAATCACCATAAATGTCTTGGTTAGCTGTCTCTGCTTTGATTTGAATACCCATGTTATGGCTCTACGGCCATAATATTTTAATTCTAAAGGGTTAAGTCGTGATAGAGATTTTCACGTGGTTGCCTTACACGATACTTGATTGGCTACATGTAGACGTATACTGTCGTACAAAGCCACTGCCTTTTGGCTTTGCAGAACAGTGAAGGTATGTGCCATAATGCTCATCATCGTGCCATATCACAACGTTCGTGCAATACGTCTTTTTATTGCACGTATCTTTAACAATCATACATGCCATACGCTATGCTAACATCTTCAGCCTTTATTGCGGGGATCGTCTTTAGACGTCAGATTCTGACGTCTAAAGGCGATCCCCGCACTAAAAGAATTAAAAATGACCCGCCATCCCGCCATAGACCGATAGCATAACTATTCAAATAAAGCGGAAAGAGCTAACTAAGACATTTATGATGATTTCAAACTGAAAAAAACCCTTTGGCCTCCATGGTTTATGCAAAATTATTTCAGCGCTGTGAGGGTTCAGCCACATGAGACACCGGGATCTATCCTCGTCTTCTGCCTCACATGTTAGTGTTCGCACCCCGCAGTCCTGCCCTGTGATTCGCGCCCGGGCATCAGCTTCCCTATCATACCCCGTGTCCTGCCATCCCACCCACCCCCGGGGGAGCGGTGTGAGTCAATCGCGATAAAATAGCCCAGTTGTTCTGTCCGCCTTAATTGGTGGCCGCCTCCCGGTCCAGGCCTATAGCCTCACGCCTTGGATAAATTGAGTCAACAACAGACAAGACCTCTGTAATGCAGTTCTGTAAATAGGCAATTGCTTCCATTATGGGACACCAGGCCGGCCTTAAATCAATAAGACTCAGGGAATGCGTGGCCTGCCATGCCGACTGGCTGTGGCCTGCACAGTGAAAGAGCCACGACCAGATATGGGCAGACGGCATATTAACGGGATCAAAAGCGTATTATGTAAATGCGGGGAGTTGCCGGTCTTTAGAAAGACAGGAACATTGCCTTGGCCGGTAATTGGATCAGGCTTGTTAGTTCTGCCATCTGGCGGCAGATAATGTGGTTGGCGATGGCCACGCCGTCTGCCTCCATCGCGTCAAACACTGTTTCAATGCTGAGCCAACGGCAAAGATGTTGACCCAAAATTGAAACGGTGGTTTTTTTCAATTCGACAACTGTCTTCGCCCTCAGTATTCCAGGCCTACTGTCTGTCTATTGCCCTTGCCAGAGCCAAATTTGCAGAGGCCAGTCCCATATTGCCCTGCTATGTCCTGCAGTTGGTCGTCCTCCAACTTGGGCAGGGCTTAACTGTGATTAGAGCTGTGGTCCACCACCCGTTTTGCAAGTATAACCAGATCATGTCCAAATCTGGTCAGAGCAAGACACTGGTACAGCGTTGTGCTTGGTGGTGGAAACAGTAATCCCAGCAGAAACAAGACGTTTAATCAAGGTTGGTTTAACGTTGGTTCAACACTGCTGGGATGTCTTTGACTGAATTCTAAGATCGCAATTTTCAATACAAATTCAAATAGCTCATTCCGTTGATTTCGTATCGTCACATAAGACATATCAGTATGATTCAATGACCATGACATACATGTCAAATTGTGTATCTTGATTCAGTTGAAAACAAAATCCCCTTATTGGTGGAATAGTCCAAATAATTCCCTAGAGAGATAAATAATTTTAAAGAATTCCATAATGCGAGGTTTCTGCATGATTCGAATTATAGCCTCATTTCACTGCACAGGCTGAAACAGATATGCGTACAGGAAGTTATAACTGCAATATGCATGTTTTCACACCCGAAAAACGATGGTAAAAATTGCCATTTTAATCGATTCTGGACATTTTTTGACTTTTCAAAATAAAATTTTAAAAATATTTAAAAAATAAACAAAGACGCATAAAATTATGTGCGAATTTCGCCCATCAGAGAAACCAATTGACAATGTATTGTAAGAATTGATTCAATTGCAAAATAAAATATGTTTGTACAAAACCCTAGTTCCGCCATTGTCTAACAGAAAAAGCCCCAATTGTTTTGCAGCCCCGATAACTAGATTGATCTTCTATTAGCCTCTCCGCAGCCAGTCCTACCAGTTGCTTTTCTATAGGCTGTAAAATAAGAGAGCGACTTTCTTCTTTTCCCTCGCTCCTGCCTTGCCTCACATTCCTTGGGAAACCTAACTGAAGGCATCGGGGAATCCCATCTGGGAGAAGGCCATGGTTAAACACTGGCCGAATGACGGGCCAACGTCTACGACGTTGATCCGTCATTCAGCCAGTGTTGGACCGATGTCTCTTGTTAACGGGCTGGTGGCCGTTTATCCTCCTGGCACCCTCTTCTAGGCGTTTCCAGCACCCGTCTTCATTCCTGGGTGTTAGGCCATTGGAACGCAGGCGATTGCTCATTTGCCAGTCTGGGCACGTTTTGTGCTGGCACTGTTGCTCCTTGGAGGGAGGGGAAACGGGGGGATTCTGCCGCTCCCTGTGATAACCCTTGCCCAGGGAGGGATTTATTCTTTAAACAAATTAGAGCGCAGGGAATGGGGGTTGGGAGCAGAGTATGTGAGCGGCGGTGTAGGCAGCGGCCAGCCATTACCCGTGGAAGCTGTCCGGTCCCGTCGCCGGCTGGCCAATCATTACGGCCAAGTTTATTAGTTTCTACTAATGGCGACTATCAAGTTTTACGGCCCCCATTGCTGACAATGATGTTAGCAAAGCAGGAACACAAGCGGTGCCATCAGCATCCACAGCACTGCTCTGCAAAGCAAAAAGGCATTATCAGCTCACTTGTCAAGTAAACAGATACTGCATGTTGACTTTGCACGGCACAACAGTCCGGAGTGGAACAAGACACACTACAATACTGTCCTGAAAAGACAAAAGGCAGTAGGTGTTTACTTGAAAATCAAGCAGTTACTGCCTTTTGGTTTTGCACGGCAGAATAGTGAGCGACCACCTCCTCATTCTATTGCTGTATGCCTCACAAGAGTCTTGTGACCAGGGGAGAAACGAGGCAACGCACGAAGACGTGTTGCGGAGGCAATCTTCTTTGGCGCTTATGGCACAATCGGATGACTGAGGTAGGGTTGGTGGGGGGGGGGGGGGGTAATGCTTCCGGAAGAAAAACCTGTTGTGGCCGATCATCTTTCTTGGCTGCAGCCAATTAAGTTGGGCGCTTTGTGCGACCAAAGGAGCATTGGTCGCTCTTCTGCACACGTCCCCACCAGCTTCTTTCACGAGGACATGGGATTACCCCACGGCCGTAAACCGATTGCCGACGCTTGTCGAGTCATTTCGAACTCACAAAGCGCCCTCCCTCCACTTTTGGGCCTGATGCGAGAAGCCCCGTCCTGGAAGTCCGCCTAGAAATCTTTCTGGAGGTGGCCGGCTCCTCGGCAGAAGCATGCATGCGCACCGAGGTCCCCGCCTAGAAATGCTCAACGGGGTGTGCTGCGGAAGATAACGGACTGACACGCAACAGTCGCTGCTTGCTGGCCCATCAGCAATCCAATTCATGGCGGCGAAAGCCTGAAGGCCCACACGACCCCGGCCCAACGCTTCCTTATTGCTGACACGGTGTCTGGGAAGCTGAGCCAGCGTTGGATCCGAGTCGCGGTTTGGATGGGTCCCCACACCCGTGTATAATCTGTGATTTTTACCACGTTCCCACCCTCTGCCCACAGCCCATGTATAAACACGACATGGGCGTGAGCCCAGTGCTGTGTCGAGGCCGGGCCACCGCCAAAGACGGTGGCCCGACTTCGACACAGCACTGGGCCGTCGTCCCACGGTGGCTGGATCGCCGCAATTGCCAGGTCGTGGCGTCCATCTCAATCAAGAGACACTTGTAACCATTGCAGTCTATTAAATAGCCAGATAGACCGAGTCCTGTATAGCTTGTCTCGGGACAGTGCTAATCCGAGGCGAGCGGGGAAATGAGATCAACGACCGCTAAAATGTACAGCTACTTAAATATTCTCATTCGAAGCAATTGACCAAAATATTAGTTCATTGACACTGAGAAGAAACGGTTTTTTTCTTCGGCGACATTTTGTCGCTTCCTTGCATGTTTCTGTAACGTTACCACCCTAACAAACAAGCATATATATTGTAAATTCGAATTAAATTATACAGAGGAATGCCAGTGAACAAACGTTTATACTTGCTGAATAATAAAAGAAAATACAAATAAAGACAAACCGAATTGAAATAATAAATTTGTTGTGGAATGAATGAACGAATGGTGCTTTAGACCACGTTTATACGCATGTAGACTAAACTGGTCGAGCCCTGTCAGTCTAAGGCCGAGCATGCTACCTTCCGGTGGGTGAGAAGGGAGGGCACATTATTTTGTTTTTTAAAACCTCAATCCTTGTTGTAGTAAGCCGTGGCAAAATTAAATGGGACACTTAATAATACATATGTATGTACATAATGTTACATAACCGATTATTCCACATCAATATATTATGTTATTCATTATAAGGCAGACATTATCTATAATCATAGATCTACTACTTCTATCTTTACTTTGTAATCTAAATAGATTAGTCACCTCTTCAGGCTATCAGATAGATAAAATTAATTAAAGATAGAAACGTCACAATAGACTGATTCCACTGATTTCTGAATATAAACGTTGCCGTTTAGTTTGCACAAAGTAAATTTGCAAATGCAATTTGCAATGGTGGTGATGCTGCATATAATCACAATACATTATAATTTTATTATCATTATGAACATTTCCAATTTGCCTCAACATGATCAAGTACAATCATTTTAGCTACTTCTGTTCATTTGCCGAGTATTTCTATTCAGACGTGTCCTTACATCAACCAAGCATACGACTGATTCCCCTTCAAAGACAGGTCTTACGATCACAGATACTTTTTTCAATCTCTCTTTAATGTAGTGGCTGGTTCATTTGTTCCCCCGGTCCACTGGCTGGCTATGGCACTAGGGCGGGGCCCGGGGGAGCAATTTCCCATCAGTGTTGAGTCAGTGCAGACCCCTTGACCAGGGGCACGGGGCCTGTTAGCAATGCCAGAGGCACCTCTGTATTTCACTCGAGCTGTCGTCATAATAAAGATTTGCAGAGCTTGGCGTTTTTCTGTGGCACTGTAGGATCTGTTGCTTCTCGCCGCAGAAATCATTGCAAATTGTTCCCCAGTCGGCTGTCAGCTCGCCAGAGCCACGCGTGTTCTACGGACCGGTTTCTGGACGCTGGCTGGTCTGCAGGAGCCATCGAGAAACAGAAGTCGCTGGCTGAATCGTGGGCCAGCGTCGCAGACGCTGGCTCACGATTCAGCCACCGTCTTTTGTCGATGGCGCTGCCAGAATGGAGAAGACGAGAGGACAACGGCCACAGAAAACTCCTCTACTGTTTGGCCCGCTTTTTCCATCTCTGTATGCCGGCCACGGAGTGCGGCGGCAGCATTAGGGCCCACTCGGGTCCTAATAGAATTTACTAACGACATGATGATAAGCAAACGCCCGGCCGGGATTCGCGCTGGTGGGCGTCCGTGAAGGATGAAACATCAAAACAGCCTGACTGCTGCTGTGGCGGCTATAAGGGTAAACCAGTAATGGGTCCGGGGAGGACATCCAGAAATGGGCAACAGGGTGCAGCGCTTAGCGCCGGTGATGAAGACGTTTGCAGGCGCGAGCAGACCCATTAGGAGCTGGGCCGGCAAGCCACAGGTGTAAAGGTGCTTCTTCACTGCCGGGCGAAATGTCAGGCGTTATGGCCCAACGCTTCTCTCATGATGGGCCAATATATGAGATATGAGTCTAGAATTGATAAACTCGTGGCAGATGACTCACCAGAGTGAGGTTATTTTAACATCAAGTAAACATTATTTCCCCCTTTTCAGTCGTTTGTACGTCTGGTGATACAGCTGCAATTGTTTCTGGAAAACTTATTGTACTTACAATTCCTTTTTGTATGAGCAGTTGCATATACATGTAAGACATCGTGGGAGCACATGACAGGTTATTTTATTATTTCTTTGTAAGGTATTTTAAGAAACTAGCAAAGTATGCCTATTCGGGGAACACGGGTCCTGCTGTTTTGACACTGCCATGGATAGTTATGCGGCCCCAACAGAAAGGATCTGGTGGCAGGTTCACCATCGGCGGCCTGAGTGCAGCGCCGTGTAAATTGACGGATATAGATTTCTGTTGTTGCTGATATTTTAGTTTCCTATGTAATTACAGACCCATGTCTGTTATGTCACACATTTCAAAAACAAGTAGATAAATGTATCAACTCACAATTGTTATATTACGTCAATAAGCATAAACTACTTACCTGTAACCATTTAGCCTTTCATAAACACCACTCTACCCTTACTGCATCCAATAAACTAGGTGATGATTTACTTGATAATATAAATGAAAATCTGAATAATGGCTGATCTTTTTTATTTAAAAAAAATGTTTTTCTACTATAGTTCAGTGATTATCTCCAGAATTGTTCACAATCTGTTAATGTTGATGGAGATATCTCGTCATTTAATAATTTAACAGTAGGGGGTAGCCTACCCCAAGGCTCGGTCTTGGGCTCTTTGTTATTTCTGATATTTATTAACAACCTCCCTACATGCCTCACTCTAACATCAATTAATATATATGCTGACGACTCGGTAATTAATGCAGCCGATAGTACACGTTTCACTGAGTCATCAGTGAGTGTCACAGTCATCTGAAGTGGAGAGATACACTGCTGACACGAGTAAAAGTACACGTAAGCAGGTTGAAGCAATTTTTCAAACTGATGTTGACAATATTGTAAAATGGTTCTGCAAAAACATATTATTGCTCAACCGAAGTAACTCATACTCTTATCACGACAATCACCATGTTAACTCATGGAAAGCTAAACATATCTATTGATGGTGAAACAATCTCTCAAGTTAGCACTATCAAATACCTTGGTATTGATATTGATTACAAACTTAATTGGAAAAAACACATTGATAGACTCTGCTAAAGAATATCACCTGAAATCGTATTACTGAGGCATCTCAGACAGATCATATCTAACCAACTTTATGTTTAACTAATTATGTCCTGTGTACAATCTGACATTGATTAATGGTTAACCTTTTGGGGATTTACATCTGCATGGCATCATGCACAAGTGGGCTAACCCATAACGCTTTTGTGATTTTGTGTGTTTTTGATAGTCCTCACCACAGGCTTGATCTGACAAAAGAGCCAAGTGCCTAGACCAATCACATTCTTTGGTACAAGCCAAAGTTTGTTTGCGCAGGATGCTTTCTGGCAGAGCACAAATGGTCTAACCCTCACTTCCGATCAAGTCAAAAAGAGTGAAATGGACGTGTCCAAAGAGAAAAACGGTTTAGTGCTGAAGACGCGAGGCGAATTCTACTCGATACCAGCGACAGTGCATCCTCGGGTGATTATACATAAAAACAATGTAAAAAATCGCGCAGCAACATGAAGTACATGATCAAACGAATAAATACAAATTAGGACAAAAGATAAAAAATCAGTGACCAAATGGTCTAACCATCAATGTGAAACTTGTAAATTTATCAAGTTGTTCCTATCAATGACATATATTTGCATTGTTTTTTTTATCATATTTGCTTACTATGCGGAGGTATATACGGAATTATTTCAATTTATCCATTAGGCATAATTCTTTAAAATTCTGTTCTTTATTTCGAAATTGTGGGTCAGACCAAACGAAAACACAACATGCGCAAATGGTCTAACCCTCATGTCACCAACTTTAAAGTGCTATAATTTCACATAAACCATATTTAGCAAAAAATATTTTATATAGTTTCATATTTCAATGTAAATCCATTGTACATTCCATGTTAGGCTTTTAAAGGTTTTATCTCAGCTGCCTGATTTACCAGAAAGGTCAAAACCCTCAAGGCTTGATTACTCAAATCTCAATATACTTGAAAAGTTTCAAAACCGTGCTGCATGGATTATTACTAATAACTTTAACTGGGACATTACAGGTGTGACTATTGTGAAAGACTTATTATGATGGTTAAATATAAAACAACAAAGGGATTACTTTGTATGTCTGCTTCTTTTTAAATCACTCAACAACTTATTGTCTCATTATATTACTGATAAGTTTACCATGACCAGTGAGATTGCGCGTCGGCCTCTAGATCCACTTCAGACAATATACTTTGTCTTACCTAAAGTAAACACAGCTATCTACACATGTTCACTTGAGCACAGAGGGCCTGTAGTCTTGAATCAGCTTCCAAGCTCAATCCGTTATAAATTGTGTTTATTCGTTAAAAAAACATAGTAAACTACCTACATACACAAATGACAACTTAAACGATCAACCTATTAGCATTAATCTGCATTTGTTGCCTTGTGGAGCGTTGTCTGTCTGGCTAGATGTTATGGCCAGAAGTTCTAATGCTACATACGTTTCTAACCTTTTCGAGAGTGAATTTTTTTTACTACTTACATAAATGTGGTTTTATCTCTGGTTGTTGGTGCGAGAAACAGGTATCTTACACCGTCGTAAGATGTAAGTGTTATCTAATATATACAAAATGCGTTTACAAAGTATATGTCAGTGCTGATTAAGTTGATTTTAAGTGTAGCAATAATTAGATTGTGGATAGTTTAATCTGTATAAACATCACTTACATAATATTATTACAATTTTAGAACTGTATTGTATTATCTTGTATCCTTATGGGCACATATTTAAAAAACAGCATCTTCGCTTATATGTATACATTCTGTATAAATATATTTTAATTAATAAATAAATCTTATTGATAATGTCAGAGTGGCGGGTGCAACATATATAGTAAGTGAGCGACCGGTTTCCCGTTTATAAGCAGTTGTAACAGTGAAGTAAGTGACTGTGTCTAAAATTTTCATAAAATAAATTTTTAGGAGTTTCCAGGAGATATATCCTTCGGGAGGGGACTGAAACACAGATTAGAGATCTCTACAATTCGTCCCCTTGGATATGAAGGGTGTATCTGACACTTTGTAAAGTGGCAGATACACCCTTTTATATCCAAGGGGAAGAATTGTATGTAGTGCGTGATCCCGGCCTGTAGAGATGACTTGTCTGATTATGTGACTGATCAGATCAGTACTTTCGTGACGGATTTAGACTGGAATCACAAGCAATCACCCATGGGTTACTCTATCCCACACGGGTTTAGGATTAAATGGGGTTAACTTCCACTTTACAAAGTTATAGATACGTTATTTTGATTCCCCTGGGACGTACGTTGGCTCCCCTGCCCGTATAAAATGCATGTGTCATCATTAATTTATCTGATACAACTCGAATAAGTTTTCATTCCACGTGTAATCTAACATTCATCAGAGGATTTGTACCGTTTCAGTCTCAACATTTTAAAGATTGGCTGTGACAAAAAGACATATCATAATATTTCAAATGTCTTTAAAAATTTACATGTTGCCCTAGCCTGATCCAAAATTAAGCAGTATCCATAAGATTATCAATATCAATGCATTAGGGTACAACGGAGAACAATTTATATAAATAAAATGAAATTTGGTAAACATTTTTATGATGTTGAAGCCTATAACTACATCTGTCAGTCATTTAATCAAAATCATTTTCTATGTTTTGCGTTTCATTCACAACCCTGTAAACAATACAAGTTTAATAAATGCTGATTTAATGCTGGGCTACTGTCTGCGACGCTTTCCCAACATTAAATCAGCATTGTCGTATCGTGTTCATTGTCGTTTGTTGCAACGCCGGGTTATACCTTATTCCAGCACATTGGGGGCTACATGGTTTAACCTTAGAGCTGTGAAAGATTCATTTAATTGTTCAGTCACTTGAAGTTGTGTCTCGCTACCGCGATTCACAAGTCCAAGTGACTGAAAATTACTTGAATTGATGAATTTTAGGCCACATTGCATTGCACTAGCACATTATTCGAGACACACTAATGTTAAAAAATGGCAAACACAAGTGAAAAACACAAAACATAAAATGTACTTTAATTGACATTGGTGCTCAAGGGGTTAACCTTTATATCGCTAAGCGCGACCATAGTCGTTTTTAATTAGTTTTATTTTCCGATTAAATCACTGTTATTGGGAATGAAATGAGTAGATCAGCAAATGTTTGGTCTTAAATTACACAAATATGAGTAATTTTCACCCTCTTTAAGTTAAAGAGGGTAAACTTAAAGAGGGTAAAAATTTAAATAAATTAACTCAGCGGGATAAGAGTTGACCTACATGGATCTGGATGAGGAGACCGGACCCTAAAACTGACACCGGGAAACGTTAAACCCGGTTATCAATCTACAGAGAGCTTATACGTGCACAAATTATATAGATCCCTTCAATCCAGAACAAAGGACATGTGATCACTGCCGCAGCTGCCGTGTCCATGAGGACCAGGCAGATCACAGGCGCACGGCATTGTCTTCTGTAAATAGCTGGTTGATTTATACCCGATGGAAATGACCCGCCCTCTGTATCGTCAAACTCTTAAATGATCGAGTTGCGTCTCGAGTGCGCAGCACCATTGTGGTCGACGTTTTGTAAATAAACACTTTGTTCAATTTGTAGGATTCTGTGAAATGTCTCGACTAACACATTTATTTTTATTTACTTGGCTTGATGCATACAAATTCTATGCATTATCTACAATATGAGTAGTAAACTAAAAATGCATAGTAAAAGTGTATGCAATGTATGTCAACACAGGTGACTAGCACCCAATGGGTTTGACATCCACAATAAATAAATACATCTATCAATGTCTTAAATGAAAGTATGTTGATAATAGTTGTATGTATAAAAGTATGCAATAAATTAAGTTAAAATTATAAAGGTACAATGAATACAAATATGTGTTTTGCAGCGTGACGTTGAACCGATGCTGGTTTAATGTCTACAACGCTAGCCACGTGGGCAATATTAAGGAGATCCGTTCACATATTACGGGAATATCAACAACATTAAAATATGTTCGACAATACAACTCTTCCGCCGCCATTTTACGTAGCGACGCATTGAGGTCTTCAGCGGATTCACTTGCTACCACAATACTGTTGGCTGTTCATACCGATTTATGTCAGAGTCAAGGCAGGGGGACTCGTGTTCCCCGAACACATTACAAGTTCAACAGCAAACGTTGAGCAATGATTTTGGCAAAGTTGTTTTGATGTCACTGGTGGGATGACACTTGATTCTGAGCCAATGTTGGGTTTATGTTGGTCTAGCGTCGGAGACGCTAGACCAACATAAGCCCGACAGTGAGCAGGACAGGTCTACCGTGCAAAGCCAGTAACTGCCTATTTTTCAAGTAAGCAGTTGCTGTCTTTCAGGTCTACAGAGTAAATGGCTGACCGGGTGTGACACGCTGATGGCTCCTCCACTTGTGAAGTGCTGCCCTGCATGTTGGGTTATTGCTGGCCCACAGTCTGTGACGTTCGGCCATCATAAAACAAGCCTTGGGTGAACATCCCGTGTCAGCTGGGAGCTATTAGGACAGGTCTGGCGGGGTGTGACACGCTCGTGGCTCATCTACTTGTAAAGTGGCTATCTGTTTGTCCCACAAACAATCTATTAGAGGCTAAGAAGCCCAAACAGGCAGGCCCAGTATTAGCACAATCTACGCGTAGCCCATCCATTATCCGGCCATCCCGGCTTACTCTGGATGCCTGTTCGGCTATCCCAGCCTACGAGAAGTCCCTTTTCTGTTCAGAGAACAGGATCTGCTAAATCTGCAGACGGAATTTCGTCTTGTTTATGCACGGAGGATATCGAGATCCAGACAAAAATATCCAGCTCTGCAGGGCCGTATTCTCGTACAAGTTGCGATATATCGTAGGCTTCGGATTGGTCGAGATGGCCATCTCGACCAATCCGAAGCCTACGATATATCGCAACTTTTACGAAAATACGGGCCCTCTGAACAACAAGATTCACAAGTAGGCTACTGAATCGATGATTGATCAACCGTTTGGACGTTGCCTGAGCGTTGAACAAGCGTCTGAAATGCCGTCTGTTTAAACGGGATAGATACTGGGATTGTTGCGATCCTGCAGTTGAGGACGCCCAAATGCAAAACGAACCGGAGGGGCGGGGCTCGACAGAAAATAAATTGGGCCGTTTTCGCCAGACAGGGATCGCATCTCTGCCTTCTTGTGGTATCCCAGCGCGGCACTGCAATGAGCGGACAATGAAACGAGGCAACCAGAAGAATTATAATTAGTGTCATCCATCAAAATTCCGGCATCACGTCCGCCTCGTTCTGTCAATCACCGTGGTCGTATTCGATACTCACGCTCATTAAATTTTCATAAAGACGGCGCCTAATGAGGCATAATACTCTTTGTTCTGGTAATATCGCCCGGCGAGCATTGTATTACTGGTTTGCATCGAGGCCCGTCCCACATCGTAATGCACCTCACTATTGTCACCGACGCTGATTTCTAACCCCTACAACGCTGTAATAATTTTGTATAGATCATAGAGACTGAGGGGTTTTTCAATTTGAAATCATCATAAATGTCTTAGTTAGCTATTTCCGCTTTATTTGAGTACCTATATTTTATGGGCCATTATAAATATTTTACTCTTCCGGTGCAGGAATCGACTTTGGACGTCATTTAATCCGGTATCAGTCATCATTATTACAATACGTAATAATGTAATCTTCAGCGGTATTGTAGATGGTGACACCATTTAATTATTCAATCAGAAACTGGTTGCTCGTCATGACCAAGGCGGTTCTAAAGATAACCTCGTTGGAAAGACCAGTAATTCATCATAAGAGCTGAACATCTCTAATAATATAACTAGACATTTATAGGCTTGAGTGCAGGTTGACTGGACTTGGTTCATCAGTTGGTTTGGTTGGCTACATATCATTGTGTTTTACTGCTCATTATTTGATCGCCGAAGTTGCTCAGTTAACATGGTTAACACAAACTGTAAACTTTTGCTCACATCATTTGATCACCAAAGTCACTAAAATACAGAAACTGTTTTACATGAATAATTGTGGATTGCTGTTTACATCATTGAATCACCCATGTCACAAATCTTACATGGCTAATTTTATGGATTATTCCTCACAAATTTGATCATTAATCGTTGATCAGTGCTCATCTCATATTGTATGGCCAATGTGGAGTTGACTTTGGAACAACATCACCTGCAATTTTTCACTTTGAAGCAAGCAACAAGCTACTTGATTGGTAGCCACAGGAAATATGTGTCGACGAGAGGCCGAAAATCAAAGCCTCATGCCTGATCTACGGGTCCACGCTATTTTCACGGAAGTGACCCCGCATGACCCCGGGGTCAGTTCACTGGATTCCCGTCCCCGCATCTGGTTCCTGCGCTGCACCTGAGCGCTGACCTATGACGCAGCTTCCGGCCATGACGCCATGTTTTTGTAGCGGGCGTCAGCCTCGCCAGTCGTTCAACCTGGTCAGGGTCATCCCTCCCCCCAGGGACCCGTACCGTCCAGAACAGTTCGGACGGGCTATTATTTGTGGGCGCCCACGGCAAAGGGCCCTCGTGCCATTAAATATGACGCACGAGGCGAATTTCACTCGCTCACCGGGGCCTATCATTCGGGTTATTCGAGCGCGATGCGGAGGGCAATTCTTCACAAACACGGGTCCCGCTGATGTTTGCTGGTCGGCCGGACGAGAGTCTGGCCCAGAGGTTGCTCAGCGTTGGGCCAGAATCGGAGATGCTGGCCCAACGCTGAGCAACCTCTGGGCTAATCTCTCATACGAATCAAAGAAGCGCCTGATCCGGTGGCAGTTGAGCGCCGTGGGACAGCAATTGGGGGTATTTGGCCTCCTGCCGGCACAGATTTCTTGATTAGCTTCTTTTATTCTGAGGGGTGGGCACGCTTCAATACGCGCCTATTTAGCCCGGGATCGATACCCAGTCTGGCTGGGTGGCGACCGACTGGCGGACCCTGCCTCCACCTTGGTACTGCCCCTTATAACGACTGACCACAGCTCCATCCTCCCTGCATGCTGCTGTAGCATCTTCTCCGAAGGGGTGCCTCCTCCTTATAGCCGTCCTGGGAGTCGTCTTGTTTTCTCTGGCCCCCAACAGGTGGCCTCCCTGGTGGCACCCACTAACCGTTCTACGAGGCGCCTGCTGAACAACCGCCTCCACCTCCCCTCCTCTCTTTATCGGCTTCTCTGCCTGCTCACCACGTGGCGCACCGTACTTATCATCCCCAGTCTTATTTGGAAGAAAAACATGACTATATGAAAGCTTCATAAATTCATGGAGAGACCTAGCCATCAAAATAAGGGAGGAAAACTTCACTTCACTGTGTTTAAATAGCTGATTTATAAACGACGAATTACAATTTTACCCAGGTCAATACAATGTATGAATTTGAATGTGAAAAAGGGGTATAATCACGAGAAAGATGTGCTAATTGTCGCGTAAATGTAGACCATCTTTTTATTCTCTAACAGTGTATTATTTTGACAGAGACATTAAACATGTTTTGGTCCAGGTCACGATTTGGAGCGATAAGTCTTATGATACAATAATGGCTTTTCATTTTACTCGGAGACATCGTAAATTTTTGAATAAATACTGGACACCCAACACACCGACGTTGACTCATGTTACTTTAATGCTTGGCCACCATTTGCGATGTTGGAACAACATGTAGCCAACATAGGGTAAACGTGTCGCATTCTCTAACTAGATACTTACTTATTCGGCGTATTCACTGGATAATTCGAGCGTATTTCAGACATACCGGCCACGGGTTGAGTCTTTTCAACGTTTGTCCAACGGGGCAGATGTATTAGTCACGTTTTGCGCCGCTTTACTTTTCCTTTTTACTAGGATTAATGCTTCCACCTGTCAGGTTGAATAATTAAATTATAGAGTGAAATACAATTCTACACCAAATAATCTCCATATGGGTCATATATTAATGTTTTTCTGGGCGGGTTACATCAGAAGCAGTACTATAATTACCAGATCCAGGTTGCATTATTTAGAAGCTAAACCGCCAGCGAGTGAAGTAACAAGTGAGTGGGCGGCCCATCCCAGCAGACACAATACGCTGAATCAATGTTGGTTTATTGTTGGTCCACCGTCTACGACGCTGAACCAACAATAAACCAACATTGATTCAGCGTTTTGTGTCTGCTGGGATGTCCAATTCTATCTGTTACACTATCCCAGCGAACACAAAAACATTTGCACATCTTCCCGGCAGCAAGTCTTGACACAGTGAGGCCGTCAGGCCAAGACCTCAGGAGTAGCCTGCGGAGGAGGATGCATTTGCATAACATTTGTACAACGTCGGCCCAACGTCTTTGGTCCAACAGTGTACAAAATTTATAATGTCTTACAAATGTTTCGTGTTTACTGGGATAAGAACTATAATGAGGGGTGGTGATTAGTTGAATTAATCACGTGGTAGCTGGAAGCGATCCCTGAGTGGTTACAGGTAGACATCGACTCGTGGGCCGAGTCACGGTACCCAGTGGGCCGAGTATAGGAAGCTCCAAATCTGTTGTTGTATTTTAATTTTCACCCACTTGAAGTTGTGTATCGCTACCGCGATCCACAACTTCAAGTGGGTGAAAATGATAGATCTTGTTGGAATGATTTGATTTTAGTTAAAATATAATGACACCTGACCGATTTTTTTACTAACTATCTGTGACGTGTAACTCACGATTTCAACACCAACACATATCTTGATGATGTAGACCTACCATCTTTTACGTCCAAATCAATTAAAAATTCACTACCAGAGAAAAACATAATAATTACATTATGCGGTTCTTGTTTTTCTGTATAGTCATGTTATATGTATTTTTGACATATGAAAATATACAAACAAGACGACGATGCAAACAAGACTAGCGGTACAATGTTGATTTCTATTTTTGTCAATACTGGGGGGGGGGGGGGGGGTTGGAGTACTTCATCCCAACATGTCGCAACAAGTTCTGCTGCAATAAAGGTAATGATTAAAATCACCATGGTCCAGGCAGACTTCACAGGACCAACAAAGAGTCCGCATTCATATTTTATTAGCAATTATTGTCAGATGAAGAGACATTGCTATTAGGATAATGCTATCTGCTGCTGACAGTAAACAATTAAATAACGGTCCGTGTGCTAACGAACAATAACGATCCCGGTCTTACCAGTGGTGTGTCTTTTTCAGTCGTGTTATTACGTAACATAGGGACCTGCTTATAGTCCTCTGGTCCACTTTAACGTACCTACTGGCACCCATCATTATAGTTCTTCTCTTTTCCATTCACTTGACTCAAACTAAAAGCAAATGGGAAGAAAGATACCCAGCAAACACGCTATACTGATCCAATTTTGGATTAATGTTGCGCCAGCGTCGCCGACGGTGGACCAACATATTGAACTAACATTGGATCAGTGTGTCGTCCGATGGGTACCGATGACGCACCATACCTGTCACACGAGCTACAACGACATGAGATAAAAATAAAAAAGTCCAAATGAAAAAGTCCAGACGGTGAATTGCTCGATAGTTTACTGCAATATGCATGGACAACCTTTATAACGGTGATCCATGCATACAGCTGCAGAAACAGTATATATATTGAAAATATATTATTCAACCCTCATAGCGCTAGATTATAGAATTGTAATTTTCACTCACTTTAAAACTTAGTCCATATGCCAATCTAGCAAATGTAATGATAATTTCTTATACAATTTTTTATGTTTAACCCTTTGAAGCCTGAATTGACAAATGAAAAAATATACTGTTATTTTTATAACAGTTTCATTTTCATTTTAAAACCACTAGGTTTCAGGAAATTAGGTCATTCTTTAGAGATGCGAAATGATGCTTTAATGCATCATGAGGGCTGAAAGGGTTAAAGGAGAAAAATATAGTCTTCAAACGGCTACAGACGTGTTTGGCCCTGTAAAGGTTAAAGAAGAACATTTTGAACATTCGAAATTGAAGCTGAAAACCTCCAGATTATAACAGGATCGTGTTATAACGGGTGGCCACCCCTGGCAATGTCTGGCAGGCTGTCCTAAAAAGAAGTGTGCATGGGACTCACAAGGATTCCATTGTCCGGATGGTAACATTGATATTCACCGGGTTTGAGAAGCGTGACGCTTCAGGTACCGCAGCCAAAGATTGCCAAAATCTAGGCTTTTCTTCAAAATATTAATTTGCAGGGGGTCGATGTCCTACATAATGCTATAAAACGGTCTGTGGAGTAAGATACATGACAAATATATTGGAGTTTTCACTTATAAAGTAGCCAACATTATTTTCAATTTCTCTCCTTTCCTGAGATGTCGGTGACTGGATGATGCTCTAAAGGGTGGCAGTTTTTTACATCATAGCACATTATTCCCTGCGCAGGGAGACACCTGCCCAGCGCCGTCTTCCCGGAGAAAAAATACGTCGACTCAACGCTGGCCCGGCGTCCACGGACGCCGGGCCAGCGTTGAGTCGGCGTATTTTGTCGTCTGGCAATTGCGGCGGTTTACGGGAGGCGCTGGCCTCGTCCATCACACTCAGCCGCACAATATGGCCTCGCTTCGCGTCACTTGGCGCGAGCTTGAAATATTCATGCCTGCAGAGCGGGTACAACAGGTGTCGAGCGGCCTAACCTGCCCGCCCCTTGTAATAAGCGCAACAGGCAAAAGCTGGGCCGGCCCGTGAAAGAAGGCCGCCTCGTTTGTCAATCCTCAAACGGCACGCCTGCAAGCCGATGGCGGCTGGACTGCCGCCTGATCTTCACTGTGGCGATGGACACGCAGAGGCTGTCTTTCTATTGTACAATGGTGTCTTGTCCACGGCTTTACGTTGTTAGTTTGCTTGCTGCTGTGTTTAGTTCTTCTCCTTTTTTATCTAATACCGTTGTTCTTCATCTAGTTTTCTGCTGAAATCATAGCAGCTTTTATGTCTGGTATCATTATTTAATCGTTATCCTTACCGAGTCTAGCATAACTGCTGATTTCAGTATTGTTATCCTTACTGATGTCAGAGTCTTTTATCACTGCTGATTTCAGAATTGTTATCCTTACTGATGTCGGAGTCTGTTATCACTGCAGATTTCAGTATTGTTATCCTTAATGATGTCGGAGTCTGTTATTACTACTAATATCAGTATTGTTATCCTTACTGGTAACAGAGTCTGCTGTCACTACTGATATCAGTATTGTTATTCTGACTGATGTCAGAGTCTGCTATCACTACTGATATCAGTATTGTTATTCTGACTGATGTCGGAGTCTGCAATCACTAACTGATATCAGTATTATTATTCTGACTGATGTCGGAGTCTGCTATCACTACTGATATCAATATTGTTATTCTGACTGATGTCGGAGTCTGCTGTCACTACTGATATCAATATTGTTATTCTGACTGATGTCGGAGTCTGCTATCACTACTGATATCAGTATTATTATTCTGACTGATGTCGGCGTCTGCTATCACTAACTGATATCAGTATTATTATTCCGACTGATGTCGGAGTCTGCTATCACTACTGATATCAATATTGTTATTCAGACTGATGTCGGAGTCTGCTGTCACTACTGATATCAATATTATTATTCTGACTGATGTCGGAGTCTGCTATCACTACTGATATCAGCATTGTTATTCTGACTGATGTCGGAGTCTGCTGTCACTACTGATATCAGTATTGTCATTCTGACTGATGTCGGAGTCTGTTATTACTACTAATATCAATATTGTCATTCTGACTGATGTCGGAGTCTGTTATTACTACTAATATCAATATTGTCATTCTGACTGATGTCGGAGTCTGTTGTTACTACTGATATCAGTATTGTCATTCTGACTGATATCAGAGTCTGCTGTCATTGCTGCTCACATGCTGCTGTTATCATTATTGACGTTTGAGTGTGCTATTATTGTCGTTATCATTTTGTGTCTGGCTCCTCTAATATTCATGTTGTCCTTGTTGATATCACATTTGTTTTCCTTACTGATGTCTGAGTATGTCATTTTTTATATCACTGTTGGTATCCTGTAACTAGGTATATTTTCCACAGCTTGTAAATATCACTGATGTTTCCTTTATTGGTTTTTGTTGTCATTGATGATATCACTGTTGTTATCCTGATATCCAGGTGAATGTTGTCACAGCTTGTAAATATCACTGATGTTTCCTTTATTGGTGTTTGTTGTCATTGAAGATATCACTGTTGTTGTCCTGATATCTAGGTGAATGTTGTCACAGCTTGTTAATATCACTGATGTTTCCCTTATTGGTGTCTGTTGTCATTGATGATATCATTGTTGTTGTCCTGATATCTAGGTGAATGTTGTCACAGCGTGTTAATATGGACGCCGTTATGCACAACTAAGCCAACCCCAAGAAAATGGAATATGAGTTAAGTGTGCCAAGTGATAGGCATTATGCATAGCTTTTACATAAAAATTAAACGGAAGTTTAAATTACACACATCACGCCACCTGGTGGCGGTGAAAAAAAACAGCACATGTGCAATTTTATAATTGATTTATGCACAAATGGACCAACCCACACATTTATTTCGTCCATCAGCCTAGCAGTCCCCGTGATTTCACCTAAGTTATAAAACTTACACGTATTTTACTAAATGCATTCTACAGCTAGATCTACAGAAGATAAGATGTATATGATCTGTAATGTGCTTATTAATGTTTTTTAACATTTTGTTAAAATGGCAATAATTGTGGCTTAGTTTTTGCATAAATCAAAATCCTAAAATGGATTTATTAACTGAACCAACCCACACCTTTGTTTTTCCCATCATCCTCGTAGTCCCCGTTTTTCACCTAACCTACACAAATTTACACGTATTTTTAATATAAAAATTTTAGAATAGATCTACAGAAGACGTATATAGTCTATATTGTGCTTATTATTGTAAATTTTCTACATATATTTGTATTTGTTTAATTTACAAGACATGTGGGTTGGTCTAGTTGTGCATAAATCAGGATTGTCATTTTCATTTATGCCCAACTGGACCACAGTTTATTTGAGAAACCGGGAGGGTATCTGAAAATGTGGGTTTTTTCCATGATTAGAGAATGTGGATGTCGTGTGTTAGTTTAACTCAATATTTTGCTCATTCGCTTTTTTGAATTTACAGTAGAAAATAAATTTCAACTGTATTTATCTCAAAACTAACGTTTTCGGATTGGTCCAGTTGAGCATAAAGGCGTCCATATCACTGATGTTTCCCTTACTGGTGTCCGATGTCATTAATGATATCACTGTTGTTATCCTGATATCTAGGTCAATGTTGTCACAGCGTGTTAATATCACTGATGTTTTCCTTATTGGTCTCCGATGTCATTGATGATATCACTGTTGTTATCCTGATATCTAGGTCAATGTTGTCACAGTGTGTCAATATCACTGATGTTTTCCTTATTGGTGTCCGATGTCATTGATGATACCACTGTTGTTATCCTGATATCTAGGTCAATGTTGTCACAGCGTGTTAATATCACTGATGTTTCCCTTACGGGTGTCCGATGTCATTGATGATATCACTGTTGTTATCCTGATATCTAGGTCAATGTTGTCACAGCGTGTTAATATCACTGATGTTTTCCTTATTGGTGTCCGATGTCATTGATGATATCACTGTTGTTATCCTGATATCTAGGTAATATTGTCACATCGTGTTAATATCACTGACTGATGTTAGCATTACCAAGAATTTTATATAGATAACTATTGGCATTACTGATGTCTGGGTATGTTGCACTGCTAAATGCAAATGTCATTGTTCATTATAAATATTGTTATCATTACTGCTGTCTGGATGTTGTTATCATTTCTGATATCACTTTTTGTTATCATATTCTTGTTTTTGCGTTCGGAAAATGTCAATGTTGGCTTTCATTCATTTTGACACAGTTTGTTATTCTATTTTGTACGGTTTATGTTGTCCCTTTTGTTGAATAAGTTGTGCTCGCTCGAATCCAATTGGTTTTCCAAACTTTTTATATTTTGTTATCTGCTGTGCTTGCTAGTGTATTTACTTTCATCTGCTTTGGCTGTTTGTGCCATATGCTGTTTTCTCTGGTACTGTATCTCATTAAATCACCCTGTTTCCCTTCATTAATATTGTTATTATGTACTAGTATGCCGGTGTACCTGCTTTTATCGTCGCCGTTGACATTTTATGATTATCATTTTTGCTGTCATAATGGGACTAATATGTTGTTGTCTTCGTGTTATTATCATTGCTTTTCATCGCGTTCTTTCACCTTTTTAGTTAAACCGTGCGTTGATGATTTTCTTGCCGAGAATTTGTGAATGTATCGTGTTGCTGTTTTGTTTATGTTTATAATTTTCACATCTATCCACAAATGGTGAACCTCTATACTTCCAAAGCTGTAACGGTTTATGCGTGAGCCTGATTTGATTTATATTTTATTTTTTTTTCCCAATTTTTGTTGTCACTGTAATAATATTATCGGTTTATCATAGATATTCACCAACTCTCGGCTATTATGTTAGAAGCTCTTGTATCATAACAAGATTATTATTATATTTGTGCGTTGTTAATTTATCCGCTGTTGCAAATTTGATAACTATTTTTAATAAACCTGCTCGTCTGATGTCGTTATTGGCTTTGGTCTCTTAATAAGGTTATGGTTATAATGTCAACTACATCCTGTTGCTGAGTTGTAACAGTATTGCCTTATACATTTATTATTAGCATGTCTGGCTGCTTCGTAGGTTTGCTGCCACTTTTTATTATTTTATCCTTTGAATCTGTCACTCTATTGCAGACTCTGTAATTTACATGTTTTTTCAGTTTCGAAAAATGACCATGGAAAATGTCCGCTCGTCTTTTTTATGATATTTAACACCATGATAATTATAAGATACACTATTGCTAACATTATTATGATGTTCTATGTAATCTTGCTGGTTCTCTTAAAGCTATAGGCTACACCAACCAAGCGAATTGAACACTAGCATGTATCAGGGAATAATTTGTATGGTGTATCCGAGCAGTTTGCTACTCAATTTCGGGTATTTGCTACACAATTATATGTTGGTGTAGCAGTTTTTGGCATGGAGATATATAGTTTTACACATTCGCGGCTGCTATACGGCTACGCAATTTTTCTGGGACAAATTATTTCCTGTGTATTCTGAGGGTAATGTGTCAATTTGAGGCACAAATAAGATCGTTTGAGCCATGGGATCAATGACCCTGCCAGGGATCAAATTGTACAAGGAGTGTCTTAAAATGGCACACTAGCCGACCAAACACACGCTACTACTATTCCCAGCAAATACGACACATTCAGCCAATGTTGGGTCAGCGTTGTAGACACTGGCCCAACATTAACCCAACATTCGCTGAATGTATCGTGTTTGTTAGGAAATCATCACAATATAACATTTCAGTTCAAACGTACAGGCCTACATAGAGTTGCCTCACACGGTTCAAATGACAGGGTATAAATGGACATTCACGCCCTTCTGGCCATTTACTAGCCCCCTGGCTAATACAATGAAGTATGGAGGAGGGTTCTTATATAACCTTGTTTTCACTGAGTGACGTCACTGCGTTTCACAGAATGAAGTATGGGGGAGGGGGTGTTATACAATCTTGTTTTCATCGAGTGACGTCACTGCGTTTCACAGAATAGCCTAACAGGCGTGTTTCAATGCCAACAACATTTGTCGTTTACCCGGGATATAGGATCAATGTTGGGACCGCATCATAGACGGTGGCCCAACATTGATCCTACACTCGGTCAGTGGTTTTGATTTGGTTTCGGTTTCTTCGCAATGCTGAATAATTGTTTCCGCCCTGTATATCCATTCAATTCAAAATAGATTTTATGACGCAATTTTTAGCAGTAAATTGCCAAGGGTGCGGCAACCTCTGAGGTGTTGACGACAGCCGTTGGTTCTTTGTCCTATCTGCGGATGGCTGCTTCTCTGGAAAGGTGGATCGGTGGCACCCAGGATTGCTTTTCGGGAGGCACGCAATTCTGAAAGCTTGCTCTCTTCCATCAAAAGTCGACACGCTGTGATTCAGAGGGCACGGCGTTATCTCAATGCTGGCCCAACGTTAAGACGGTGTTGGTCTAACGTCACGTATCGAGACCAGCCATCCCAGCAAACACAAAACATTTGTAAAACATTTGTACAACGTCGGCTCAACGTCTTCGACGTTGGTCCAACATTGTACAAATGTTATACAAATGTTTTGTGTTTACTGGGATGCAGCTCTCAAAAGAAAGGCTTTCAGAAGGGTGTGGAATGACGCGCTAGTGAAGAGCAAGACGACAGCGTTCACAAACCCGAGAACAACACAATTAAGTTTGGCGAATAGCGTTTATAATAAAGTAATAAAGGCATACACGCTCATATAATATAGCAAAGATATAGCAATGTTTATTTGTGTCATGTTGAATGTTTGAATCTGGAAAACCCTGAAGTGTTTTTGTCGTCAACTGAATCAGTTTCACGGCAAATAATAACTGTACGGAAATGCTACTGCGTCTCTACTCCTACTACCTTTCTGTGGTTTTATGATCGGCCGTGTAAAAAATAAGACAAAAATACCCGTACAACTCTGTTTTCCCTGTCTAATGTACTTTTCTGTATGTATTCTGTGAAACTCAATAGCCTTGGCCTGCAACGTTTTTAACTAGCAATCTAATACAATAAAGTATGGAGGAGGGGAACTTATAGATGATTATTTTCACCGAGTAGCCATTCAATAGGATTGTGACGTTACTGCGTTTCACAGAATAGACCTACTTATCTGATATATATACCACGGGTATCTCACAGACAAGGGGGCACCACTGAACAAAAAGTAAAGTTTCCTATATTTGATGAGCGAGTCACAGTGACCGGGACCAAGGCACCCGACCGAAAACACCAACGTTGGTACAATGCTGGTCCAGCGTCGCAGACGTTGGTCTAAAATCGCGCCAGCGTTGCACCACCATAATCGCGACGGGGTCGTCCGGGATCGGCGGCGGAGAGACGCACACAGAGAGGAGAGGGATCGGCGGGATCGGCTCTCAGTCCCCCTTTACAATGGCCGCCACCTCGCACTGACACAATGAAGATGAATTAGGAGGCCGAGGCTGGCCGATAGCCTTATTATTCCCGGCTCGTGTTGTAATTCATCGCGGCAAAACACGCCAATAGACACGTTTCTTTGGCGAGGATTAAGGGTTGCTGCTACGCCGCAGATTATCCGCGCGCCCGCCTGCCAGCTCCCCTCCCATGAATCACTGCGATCCCACGGAAAAACGCGAGACTCTGAACAATCTCAACCAATGTCGGGTCAATGTTGACCCGACATTGGTTCAATGTCCGGTGCACCGTCACTCCAGAGTCTGGGGATCCGGAATCCAGCGCACCCGAAGAGACACCTGGTGGTCAACCCTAACACTCTATAATTATTTCTCCTAGATTATAGAATGTTATATTTTATTTCTGTCGTACGGTTTTAAACACCACTTCAGTTCTGCAAATTTGCTCTTTTTCATTTGGTTGTATTTAAAAAATTTTAGTTTGCATGAATTTATTATTCCGGGAGCGTAAGAAGAAGACATCTGAAATAGTATTTTTAATAAACTGGTGTTGGTAATTTCATTGTGGCCTGTCGCTTTACCCATGCGAGTTAGGCCCCTATCAGGGTTTTTTCTATCCATTGAGTGAATGACTTTATATTTTACACTTTAGCGCTTCATCATCGTGTATCAGAAACTAAACGATCAGAATTCACTGGAATAGTAGGCCTAGTCATACCCTTTAGATGAAATAAAAGGTTAGTTAACTGTAATTTCTACTCCATCGAAGTTGTGTCTCGCTATACGCAACGCACAGCTTTAAGGTGATAATTGCTCATATTTGTTTAATTTGAGATCAAACATTCGCAAATCTTGATGTTTAAACACTTATTTCAGACCCAATGACTTGATTCAACCTTCTAATAAAACATATTAAAAACGATCAGCGGTGAGAGAGTTAAAGTGATAAGAACAAGTTAATAAACGATTATCATCGTGATTGGCGGTCAATGGGTTAAAATGACGAAGCACTTCCCCGCAAACATGAGACGTCGGCACAACGTCGGTTTACTGTTGGGCCACCGTCTACGACGCTGGACCAACAGTAAACCAACGTTGGGCCGACGTCTCATGTTTTCTGGGTTGGACGTGAGTAATGGCTGACGAAACCACGCGAATCAATCTGGATTCAGTCGAGAGATTTAACGGATGACTGCGGACTACGTCCCCGCGTAATGCCTTCTTTATCACTGTGCTGCTCTGCAAAGCCTAAAGGCAGTAACTGCTTACTTGAAAAGTAAGCAGCTACTGCCTTTTGGCTTTGTATAAAAGTGTTCGATAGAGCTCTCTAAAGTAACTATCAATTACTGTATAAACAGAGCTTCTTATCCCTGAGGATTTTTTCGCGCCTGTGTTCGCTTCATTGTCTAGGGGAAATGGATTACAATTTATTGGCCGATTAAATTCACCGTTAGAGATGGGTTGCTCTATAAGAAAGCTTAATTGGTTAGTAACAGTTATAAGTGTAAGCCTGGACTCGATTCCCCCACAGCAGATATTGTTTTTGTACAATACCTCGGCCCATAGAGGTCTCTCAAAAGTGATCCTAACTGTCAAATGATTCAAAACAATTAAAAAAAAACATCTTTACTAATCAACATGACACAAAATATAAAATAAATAAGCTGATATACAAAAATGTGTTCTTGACGAATTGATAGTGACAATCGCTCATGGCGGAATCATATATAGGGGCCTACGCGGTACGTCATTCGGTTTTTATATAAATATAAGGCTGGTACCCAGAAAACATGAGACGTCGGCCATGAGACGTTGGTTTACTGTTGGGCCACCGTCTACGACGCTGGCCTGACAGTAAACCAACGTTGAATCTACATTTCGTGTTTCGTGTTGTGGGTATGCCATACTTACTTAGGCCCAGTGTTCGTGCAATAAATAGCTAATTACGCTTTGAAAATCGTGATGTAAGTGGGTGCTTAGGTGCAAGACGTCAGATCCTGATTCCATGCAGAGATGGGGAGTCAATGTGGAAAACCAATTCGGCAAGATTTGACTGATTAATATACTACTTAACGTTTAGCATTGCTAGTATGTATCACGCAGGATCCGTATTCTCGTACAAGTTACGATATATCTATCGTAGGCTTTGAATTGATCGAGATGGCCATCTCAATCAATGCGAAGCCTACGATAGATATATCGTAAGTTGTACGAGAATGCGGACCCAGATATGAGTATGGATGAACCCGAAGGCTCACAAGGCTTGAAAATGACTAAGATCGAGGGGGAAATTGGAACAATGTGTGGCAGCCATGGCATCACATCAGTCATAGTTTGACAGCGGGTCACGTATATTGAGAACGATATATGTAGAGAGAGAAACTATGAAACTAACAGTAACAATCATCTACAATTTTTTAGGAAGCTACCTTTAATATCCATAACGAGGCTATGTTACTTCACGGGAAGTGGCCATTAGACAGCTCGCTGTTTTGCAATTTTCACACGAGTGCCGAAGTGATGCTAATGGTCGGCAACTGCTAGCAATTAGGTAGAAATTACCACCGCGGCAGTATTCCACTTTATGGATATATGCGGACATCCAACGTTTCCGCTTATGCAATAATGACTCACCGTCGTCTCTATGATGGGCCATAGACTGAAATGTAGGCCCAATATAGAGGCGACGATGATGTTTCGATGTATGTTTCTGCGAAGAGTCTGCCTGCCAAGCAATTATTGCTTCTGTTCTCTTCTGCCAGAGTCCATCGGTTATGCCATGCTGGCTTGCAGCTTCCCAAAGGCGTCCACCGCGCTCAGCGCATACATCCAGGCTCGCTTGCATGATCTCGTCACGTTCTTTTATCGTCATTCGGATAACAAACTCGTACTTTTTTCTAGCCTCGTGTGAAATACGTTGACAAAATCTTGAGCAAAGAAAGGAACGTTGGCCCTATTGCGAGACAGTGTTTGTTTCCGAACCAGTGTTCAATGTCAAATATGAAAGCTAAACCGCCATGCTAAATAGACTAGACGATTAGCTTCATGGTAGAATAACCAATTGTAAGTCAGGGCTAAATTCTTATCAACTAACTTTGAAATCAAATATGTTAGCTATGAAATTGCTACAATAAACCTTTATTGTGCCTCCAAATCATGACTTGGCTAACGTAGAACGATTGAACGTCAACAGGTTTGTACTGTAATGCATAAGAAGAATGAACATTATGTATCTCACACTCAATATAGGTTCTTTAGCAGGAAACTTTCAGTACTATTACCATGCAAACCCAGGAGAACCCTTGCAGGGTTCTCCTGGGTTTGCATGGTAATAGGACTGAAAGGTTGTTTCTGAGGAGCCTATATTGTTTAGAGTGCATGCTGCATCGGTGAATAAATATTACCCGATAGAGGAGGACACTTTTCAAATTGTCAAATGGGAACTTTGTAATAAAAAGTATCGCATCTGATAGATTGTTTACTAAAAAAAAGTTTTGAATATTTTTTTGTAGTTAAAAAATTAAAAATTAGGTAGAGCATTTGCAACTGGTTAACATTTTAGTATATTATTAGTCATATATTTTCCTTGAAGATAGACAAATATATTTGTATTTTTATTTTATATGTGTTATATATCACACTATATGGTAAAAGCAATATACCCTACATAACGTTCAAATTTGTTTCTCATACAAAGGCATCTACAGAGCTACATGTTTTGTACAATGGCTGATGATGAATTTGTTTGTTTAGATGATCACGAGGAGAAAATACGTAGTATCAACATGGTGTTGGATTACTGGTGGACCAACATCTGAGGTATTAGGCCAGTAATGAACCAGCTCTCTGGCTGTAATTGCCTTTCGCATCACGTAAGGACAGTTGTAAGCCCTGCTCGTTGTGTGTGTGCTGGATGTGGACCCACAAGAAGTGGTCTTCTACGCTGGCCCATCATTAACCCAACATTGGATCAACGTCTCGTGTTTGCTGGGTAAACTGCACATTTACCAGGACCTGCACAGATAATATCAGCAGACGTGACCAGCCAACGCGAGGCACCGGCTCAATGATGGGCCAGCATCTGAGAGGCCGGCCTAACAGCCAGCCAACCGTCACCGGGGTGGCCACAGCAAAGGTCACTTCCATTAGATTAGCCACAGAGAAAGCCGTGTTGGTATCACTTCCGTGTCAGGTCAACCGGAAGCGGAGAGACTGACAGCAGCGCATTGGTGGAGCGCAATGAGAGAAGTGGCGTTTTGTGCCGAGTGACTCGAGCAGGCTGTGTCCCCGACATTGAAGTGGTTGGCAAGCACCCGTCACTTCATTCACCTCAATAAGGTCTGTTGTTCACGTCTTCCAAGAGAAACACCAGGCAGCCATGCTGCATGGTGTTTTTCTTGGAAGATGTGAACAAGAGAAACACCAGGAAGATGTAAGCAAGAGAAACACCAGGAAGCCATGCTGCATGGTGTTTCTCTTGGAAGATGTAAACAAGAAAAACACCAGGCAGTCGTGCTGCATGGTGTTTCTCTTGGAAGATGTAGGCATAAACTAGAGAAAGACCAGGCAGTCATGCTGTATGGTGTTTCTCTTGGAAGACGTAAACAAGAGAAACTCCAGACAGTCATGCTGCATGCATGGTGTTTCTCTTGGTAGTCGTAAGCAAGAGAAACACCAGGCAGTCATGCCGCATGGTGTTTCTCTTGGAAGATGTGCCCCTTCGTTTTCTTGTTCAATCGCCCAGAACAAACCCGGAGAGGTCTTCAGCGAAGCAGTCGATTGTTATCATTAGCGACAGACGCGTGGATCCCCAAGAGATCCCTGTAAAGTATAATTGGACTCCCACCGGATCCAGAAGGTGCAAAGCAAACCCCTCCCCCCCCCCCCCGCCAAGTGGTTTAGCATTCGCTGCTAAAGTCAAAGAAGTCTGGTGCGTCGACATCCAGCGTCAACGTTGACGTGCCTCCGCAAAACAAGGCTGGAAGTCTGCGTTTTCTCAAACAGTGCGATAGAATGTTGTTATTTTACTGGGGACACCGCGTGTGGTATTGATCTTCCCGAGGGGTCTTACCGGCGAATATTCGCGGACTTTAGCGAAGCCGGTCGGCGGCTTTGCGCTCAAAATTGCTCGGCGGAATCTTTGAGGACGACGGGTTTCTGGTGGCGTCCTGCACGGCGCTCGGTGACAGAGCTCCCACCACGCGGTGTCCGCTCAGCCGTGATCCCGATCAATGTGGCCCTCCCGCAGGAGCTGCCGGGACGCGGGCGGAATCCCGGCCAGGCCGGCCCGGGAGTGGGTGGCCGGGACGGCACGGGTGACTGGGGATGAGGGAAAGGGGACTGAACCGGAAAAGGGCGCTGGGGAGAGGCAGAAAACAGGGCCTGTGGGAGCGAGGCGCCGCGCCAGGACGGCAACAGATTTCGGAATTTGGAGTAACGTTGAACGGTTTAGGACATTCCCGACGCTGATTCAACGGTGCGCCAACGTCTTTGACGCTGGCACACCGTTGAATCAGCGTCGGATCGAGCTGAGAATTCCACAAGACTCCACCCTGATCAATAGCCCTGCATGGCAATTCTTCACCATGGATGAAGAACGATGCCTGTCACCCGCTGCCTGTGGACTGATATGACCCTGACCACGAGCGCCGCCTGTCCACCAACCTGTCACACGGCCTGTCATTGGTGGGATGTCCCAGTGAGATCCCGGTAAAACTCTCCCGGTGGGACAGGGACACCAATCCACCCGAGACCGATGATAACACGTCCCATCTTTGGACGAACTTCACTGATCCCATCACATCACGCTCAAGTCTGATGTATGCCCTCCCACCCTACGTAAAACTTCTGTGATGTCAAAAAAGCTTGACTGTAGGCTACAATCACCCTCAACTAGGTTTCAGAATCAACAGTTAGAATTGGTGGTATAATAAGGAGGAATTACGTCACTAATTTATTCCTAACTTAATATTTTCAAAGTGCGCTGCTGCTTTTTCAAAACAAAATTACTTATCCAATAGGTAGAACAAATGGATAATACTATGCTATATGTCTGTAGTTGTTATTAAAAGTAATAAGAGTTTTATTTTCATTCGATTGAAGGTGCAATTAAATTAGAGATATCAAGAAGTAATGCAGCACTTGAAGTGTTAACCCTTTGACCGCTAATCACAACTATATCTGTTTTATTAGCAGGTTAAACCACTGTCATTGGGAATGAAATGAGTGTTTAATCACCAAGATTTGCAAATGTTTGCTTTTAAATTAAAAAAATATAAGTAATTTTTAGCCACTTGAAGTTACGAGCAACCCACAATTTCAAGTGACTGCAAAAAAAATTTCATTGTATATAATTGTGGCGCTGTAAGTGTTAAAATAATTCAGATTTCATCCTAGTATCAAATGTATGCTGCACATAAATGGCTATTTTGCATAATATTAGATAGGCTATATTCATATAGCATTACGTTTGATATAAGTCAAGAGAAGACCGATCAATGCCCGAAGACACAGACCGCTCAAGCATCGTGGACAGCAGTTTGGCTTCTGCATACTATTGGTGAAAGCAACAGTCGGTCTTGCTGGGGACTTTTTCGGCAATGATGGGAAAAGTGACGCCTGCCTGTCTTTGCCATCGATTCTCTTGTCATGTCTCAGTGGCAACAGGACGTCTTGGCCTGCTTAATTTGCAGATAGCCTAGCACTGCTGACATGTCCAGAATCCAGCGTAGGCGCTGCGCTGGGCCAACGTCTCTGACGTTGGCCCAACGCAGCGCCGCCGCTGAAACGGGAGCCGTCCCAGATAATACCCGGCGAGTGCTCTTTCATTTTGGTCGTTTTTTTCGTGCTACTTTCAATCTATCTTTTCTTGTGGACACACCCTCCCGTCACTGAGTGCTTTGATGCGTGCATGAGGAGTCAATTCAATTCTTTCCCTCTTTTAAATGACTTTATTTTTTTAGTTCCGCAGATGATCACAGTGGGACTAGTCACATGTAGTTATAAGTTTTCCTGTGTGCCACCAGTCTAGTCTCAGCGGTCTTCTGTTTTCATCATAAACATATTAAGTGTATTTCGTGTGTCCATGCTTTAAGAAAATAAACAATAGTAATGTATACAGGATCAGTGAGTGAGTGAGTGAGTGAGTGAGTGAGTGAGTGAGTGAGTGAGTGAGTGAGTGAGTGAGTGAGTGAGTGAGTGAGTGAGTGAGTGAGTGAGTGAGTGAGTGAGTGAGTGAGTGAGTGAGTGAGTGAGTGAGTGAGTGAGTGAGTGAGTGAGTGAGTGAGTGAGTGAGTGAGTGACTCACTCAGAGTGAGTGAGTGAGTGAGTGAGATATATTTAAGCAGTCAGTCAGTCAAATCTTTTTTGAATATGGAAACTATCGAGAATGGCAACGCAACAGTTGAGGAATCCATAATAATTGAGTTACCTAGTAAATGGTCTAAAAGTGGACGCAGACTTTTTCATGGCTGATAGCATGATTTCATTATGGGACTTTTTCATCGGCTAAGCTCACACCATGTCGTCAATGACTGCCGTGTTTTTGCCGAGACAAAGTTGCTAATGTCCAAAGCACACAGCAAAACGCTGGAGAGCGGAGTGGCGGCGGACGAAGACGCGCACGAGTTAATTGAATAGAACTAGTTAGGCCGTCAGTTGATTGTTTGCTCAGTGAACCGGGTGATGTGAGAGGAGCCAGTCAGGGGGATAGCGCCGGCCGATCTTACCGGACTCCCTAATATGGATCTCAGTACGGGGCTCTAACCGGATCCCTTCAATGCCGCGCTCCATCCCGAGGGACTACCAGTGGGTGGATTGACCAGCGAGTACCGTGTGGCCTCCATGACATGGAGTCCTGCAGACTAACCAGATACCTATCTCGCCTTGCTGTGGGACCGCGAACGCAGGCGCCATAAGAGATTTGCCATCGAGACACAACACGGGCAACAAGTACCCACAACAGGTAGTCACTCAACCGGGCGGCAGAGGCGCTGCGGGCGGGCCTTAAGCTGCGTGCTGCAACATTCAATAAGACAAGCCACCTAAACCGTCCCAAATTGACATCATGCAAATTTAATTGAGGGAACGCCTAGACTGCATGTAATGAACAAGAACCTGAATGGAGACGGACTACACGCAGGATAATTGAATGCAATTGGGAGTACGGACGGCGAGCCGCAGACATCGATCCCGGAGACTTGACGGCCAGGCGGGATTAGGGAAGCTCTGGGAGGGGGCTGCAGGGATGGCCGGCAGGGGTGGAGGCAACCTGAGAAACACCAGTCGTTCAACCAATACTGGTTTGATGTTGGGCCGCCGTCGCAGACGGTGGACCAACATCAAACCAGCATTGGTTGAAGCGTCTCGTATTTGCTGAGAACAGGCTGGGCAGGCAGAGGGAAGCGTGGGGCGCGGGCCAAGGATCGACGAAGGATTACAGGGGTCTGGAAGAAGAAGCAGCGAGGTCCGGCACGAGATTGGGGAATATTTTAGAGGGATGCACAGGGGGTTTGCGCGTTAAGCTCTATGAAAAATTTCCGTGGCGAGGACACAATCTTGGATTTGCCCCGCATGGCAGCATATGATGTCCCGGGATTTCTTCTTCTGGCTTGTGCAGGACACACAAGATCTACGCTGGCTTGAACCAGTTCCCAATAAATCCAGACACCTAATGGGGTTATATTGAGAGTCCACATTGAAACAATGATTTTGGTAAAAATAATTATGAGCTGCGTTTAGCTTCCAAGAATGTCTGAACTCTGTCAATGGCTCTTGCATTGACATTGAGCTACACTATTTGACTGCTTTCAACCAGTTCGTCCTTCTCATAAACTATATGTATAATATCATAACCTTTTTTAATATATCATTCCGTATAAGCTGTGTAGTAACTTATATTATACATATATATATGTGTATGTATCCGATGCTAGTCTTCGATCAGTTTGTGTGTTTTTCACTTCAATTTTGACATGTTTACTCTCGTTCAAACAAATAGGTGGCTATAAATGAAAGACCTGCTTGGTATATAATAAGTATGCTACCATGAGGTGTCGCTGCATGCTCAGGTATGATGTTTATTTATTTCGAGTATTTTATGCACGTGTATTTTAAGCACAGACATGGGCTGCAAAATGGATTTAACCGGTCAATACCCATGTGATGCCGGTGAAAGCTAAGTAAGTAAGTTTTCTGTATTTTCGAATATTAATCGCAGACATGCGATTTTCGAAACTTTCTATTAACATTTCCTAATCTAATTATGCAACACAAACAAGCCATGTCATTACTCTTTTATATAAACAAAAACAGGCAAATATGTTTGGTCCAACGTCACCTCATTCCTTGCGAAATTGGGCAAGCATTGAGTCCACAATGGAGTAATGTCCCGAATTTATTAGAGATACGTTAATCAAGAGGAGGACAGCAACGGAAACAGATGAAGCACGTCTGGTGATTGAAAAAAGACGAGGAGATATAAAACCAGAGGTTTGGGCCTAATATTGCCTCAATGCTGCTCCAACGGCGTAGACGCTGGGCCAGCACAGAGCCAATGTTAGGTAAGTGTTCCGTTCTCACAGAAGAAGAGGTGTGGAGATTTGCAGTGACAGCCTGGCGGCTTGGTTGTGGTTGCGAGGTGTAATGAGATTAGCAGAGCGTTGTATTTGTCGCCTGAGAGACGTCCAGAGCCGCCCTCACAGTGAGCCCCACGCTGCCCTCACAGTGAGCCCACGCCGCCCTCACAGTGAGCCCACACCGCCCTCACAGTGAGCCCACACCGCCCTCACAGTGAGCCCCACGCTGCCCTCACAGTGAGCCCCACGCTGCCCTCACAGTGAGCCCACGCCGCCCTCACAGTGAGTCCACACCGCCCTCACAGTGAGCCCCACGCTGCCCTTACAGTGAGCCTGATCCGCCCTCATAGTGAGCCCCACACCGCCCTCGCAGTGAGCCCCACACCGCCCTCACAGTGAGCCCCACGCCGCCCTCATAGTGAGCCCCACACCGCCCTCACAGTGAGCCCCACGCTGCCCTTAGAGTGAGCCCGATCCGCCCTCACAGTGAGCCCACGACGCCCTCACAGTGAGCCCCACGCCGCCCTCACAGTGAGCTCACGACGCTCTCACAGTTATCCCCGCGCCGCCCTCACAGTGAGCCCCGTGCCGCCCTCACAGTGAGCCCTGTACCGCCTTCACAGTGTGCCCCACGCCGCACCACTCTCACAGTGAGCCTCGCACCACCCTCACGGTGAGCCCCGCACCACTCTCACAGTGAGCCCCGCACCACCCTCACAGTGAGCCCCGCACCACCGTCACAATAAGCCTCGCAACACCCTCATAGTAAGCCCCGCGGCAGCCTCACAGTAAGCCCCGCACCACCCTCACAGTAAGCCTCGCACCACCGTCACAGTAGGCTTCGCACCACCCTCACAGTGAGCACCGCACCACCCTCACAGTGAGCCCCGCACCACCCTCACAGTAAGCCTCGCACCACCCCCACAATAAGCCTCGCAACACCCTCACAGTGAGCCCCGCACCACCCTCACAGTAAGCCTCGCACCACCGTCACAGTAGGCTTCGCACCACCCTCACAGTGAGCCCCGCACCACCCTCACAGTGAGCCCCGCACCACTCTCACAGTAAGCCTCGCACCACCCTCACAGTGAGCCCTGCACCACCCTCACAGTAAGCCTTGCACCACCCTCACAGTAAGCTTCGCACCACCGTCACAGTGAGCCCCGCACCACCCTCACAGTGAGCCCCGCACCACCCTCACAGTAAGCCTCGCACCACCCTCACAGTAAGCTTCGCACCACCGTCACAGTGAGCCCCGCACCACCCTCACAGTGAGCCCCGCACCACCCTCACAGTAAGCCTCGCACCACCCTCACAGTAAGCTTCGCACCACCGTCACAGTGAGCCCCGCACCACCCTCACAGTGAGCCCCGCACCACCCTCACAGTAAGCCTTGCACCACCCTCACAGTAAGCTTCGCACCACCGTCACAGTGAGCCCCGCACCACCCTCACAGTGAGCCCCGCACCACCCTCACAGTAAGCCTCGCACCACCCTCACAGTAAGCTTCGCACCACCGTCACAGTGAGCCCCGCACCACCCTCACAGTGAGCCCCGCACCACCCTCACAGTAAGCCTCGCACCACCCCCACAATAAGCCTCGCAACACCCTCACAGTGAGCCCCGCACCACCCTCACAGTAAGCCTCGCACCACCGTCACAGTAGGCTTCGCACCACCCTCACAGTGAGCCCCGCACCACCCTCACAGTGAGCCCCGCACCACTCTCACAGTAAGCCTCGCACCACCCTCACAGTGAGCCCTGCACCCCCCTCACAGTAAGCCTCGCACCACCCTCACAGTACGCCCCGTACCACCCTCACAGTGAGCCCAGCACTACCCTGACAGTAAGCCTCGCACCACCCTCGCAGTGAGCCTCGTACCACCCTGACAGTAAGCCTCGCACCCCCCTCACAGTAAGCCTCGCACCACCCTCACAGTAAGCCTCGTACCACCCTCACAGTAAGCCTCGCACCACCCTCAAAGTAAGCCTCGCACCACCGTCACAGTGAGCTCCGCACCACCGTCAAAGTAAGCCTCGCACCACCCTCGCAGTAAGCCTCGCACGACCCTCACAGTGAGCCCCGCACCACCCTTACAGTAAGCCTCGCACCACCTTCACAGTGAGCCCCGCCCCACCCTCACAGTAAGCCTCGCACCACCGTCACAGTGAGCCTCGCGTCGACCTCACGTAGCGCCAGCTGTGACATCCCACTTCAGCTTCTAGCATAATCCGCACCGGACCACTCCGTTCTCAGCCTTAACCCGCCCGATATGATGACCCACGGGGCAAGCAGCCCATCCCAATGAGGGGTAACGAGCTGTATAACAATTGAGATAAATTAAATTTGTGCACGAATAAACAATTAGGCTATATCAGTCTTTTGAGATCTTACGTATCTTACATAATGACAATTTTAATAATTACAATTTCAATTATTTCATATTATGATTTTTATACCACGTATTTAAAAGAACAGATTGTACTTTTTCACGAGGAAAAGATTCTTGAAGGTTATTGAGAAGGGTCCCACTTAATTGTAGTCCCGTAACAGCCAGAGGGTCGCATAGGCCAAAGTTACACATTCCCTATTTTACAATAGAGAAAATAACTATTTGATAATAATACTTTAATCCCTGTGTTTTGTTTTCACAAATCTGACGAGACGTACACCAGTGCTCGTATAATGTTGTCTCACCGTCTGCGACACTGGCCCAACACTGGCTTAACGCCTCACGATTGCTGAGAGAGAAGTAGCTTCATACGTTCTGCGCTCCCAGTAAACACAAAACCTTTGTATAACATTGATACAATGTTGGCCCAACATCTTCGCCGTTGGACCAACAGTGTATAAATGTTATACAAAGGTTTTGTGTTTACTGGCAGCGATAATTCAAATACTGTCACATACTTTCTCCTTCTTTTTTCTGACAAGAGATAACCGTAGCTATCAATCTGTTCAAAAAGGTAGAATATCCACAAGGCTATCTCTAACACATTGACGTATGAAAAGTATTTCAGGCTAAGATACAATGTCACATAATTTATATTTTCAAAGTGCAGGTCATTTTCTTAAGGAGTAAACTCATTAATGTTATTAACGATGTTTATATATATTTTTAACTTTTCACGTTTCACGTTTATAACATATAACATACATACCATATTATTAAGTTTGATAGTGTTGCACTTACAACAACCCAAGTGGATGTCTTACAGCTCCTTCCAGCCGCCCACAAAGTCTTTTCTTGTGTAGACCTATCTAGTGACCTGAAGGGACCCATCCCACCAAGAAGCATACCATTAAGATAATCTTTACTTTCTCTCGTTTTCATTAGAAAAGTCCAGATTAATCTTAACTTTTCTAATGGGAATGAGAGCCCCTGGACACAATCATAATTTATTTGAAAAACATTTTCACTGAGTGCTAGTTTTACCCCGATTATGTTAATGTGGTACACAATTTCGTCGCCTCGGAGCTAAAGGGTCCTGTCTGCCACTCTATTGAGTGGCATATAGGACCCTTTACCGCTCAGGTGACGAAATGTATCGTGCGTATTAGCCAGTCGTGCGTATTAGAAAACTCTTCTTTTAAACAGTAGAAACCATTACTCATGGTAATCATTATATTCCATTTGCATCGTCATGTACCTCGTCTTTTATTTAAAAATAATAATTAAAAGTTCTTTCACCGCGCTCTACAGAAACGTTGTTATCTTTACCTTCCGCTCAGATGAATCTGTTTTCTGCATCTAATTGTGGCTTCGTTATCTTCGGGTTTTATGTCTTTTTAACGTTTAGCTGTGTTCAATGCATTCCCAGCAAACACAAGATATTTGTATAACATTTGTGCAACGTCGGCCCACGTCTTCGACGTTGGGCCAACATTGTACAAATGTACACATGCTATACAAAAGTTTTGTTTTGAATGCATTGTCAGACGAGCCCACCATTTCAGTCTCTCCCTTGGGCACAGTAAGCCTTAGCCTAATGTTGGGATAATGTTTGCTCAAATTGGGCCAACGCTGATCCAGCGCCGCCACAAAGGGATGAGCAGCTCGTCAACATAATTAACTTTTCCTTCGGGATGAACGGGATGACCCGATGGCGGCAAAATGCCCAAAAAAGCTCAGTCCCACAAAGGTCATATCCCGACTCGTAAAATATGTTGGCCCATAGACCTAGTTGTGCGATTATATAAAGGTTATTCAAAAATGATTTATTTTTGCGGTGTATAAAGAAAATAGAATATTCGTATACCTAGAAGTGGTAGTTAGGCATGTAAAGATTGTGATTCCAATGTACAGTGAAAAATTTTAAATGCCCAAATAAGCACAGTCCCACAAAGGTCATTTCCCAATTCGTAAAATATGCTGGTCCATAGGCCTATAGTTGTGCAACTACTTAGCTTTTCGTCAGAACTGATTTATTTGTTTCATGTCGAAAATGAATAAAATAGAATTCCCGTATACATGTGCCATAGACATGGTAATTATAGGCTTGTAAAGATTGTAATTCTAATGTATAATGAAAAACTCTGTTTGCACTGTTTAAAAAGTAAATAAATATGTCGTTCTTCGTACGTATTTTTTCAATTTGAAATCATCACAAATATCTTAGTTAGTTCTTTCTGCTTCACTTGAATACATAGGTTATGGGTCTACGGCCGTTATATTTTTTTTTAATTCTTTCATCGTGGGGACCGTCTTTACACGTCAGAATCCGAAGTCTACAGACGTCAGATTCTAACGTCTAGTGCACAGACGTCAGATTCTGACGTCTGAATACGGCGCCCGCGCTGAAAGGCTCAATTGAATCTCACTGGATCAGCAGCAAGTCCAACCGGGGACAAATATATCCCACTGGACACAATACGTTGTGTCAACGTTGAATCAACGTCAAAGACGTTGATTCAACGTTGGCACAGCGTATTGTGCCCAGTGGGATAATTGTAGCAAACTGGGAGTCATCGGTTTGGCATTGGCGTGACGTTGGTTCACCGCTGGGATGAGCCTCGCTAGCGTTTAACCCCGTGATAACCTGTTGCTGGGGCATCTTCCTGTCTCTCCCCGGAAAATGGATTGCTCCCACCTTCCTTGGCTGAAATTGAAAGAAGGATTATCGGCGGACTTTGACGGATCGGGTCCTTGTCTCGCTATTCAGACTTCATAGAGGGCCGCCGACCAAACGATATCGCAGGGGGAATAATAATTCTGCCGGCTGTGTTTTCCACCATTGCGGCCGCGCCTTTCTAATACCTCCGCGCCGCCGGCCGCCCCCCTCCGGCGGTCCGGCACTCTGGCAGCAATGAAAAATAGATTCCTCGCTTTGTCCGCGGTGGACATGTAGATCCGGTGAAATGCTGGCCGACAGAGAAATGACAACCTTTAAATTGGGATTGGGACACAAGACAGATTATCCCGACTTCGGGATGCTCTGCCAGCCTGCCGGACAGGGCGCTGATCCGTGCGTCACACGGACCTCCCCCACTGTCCACATCCCTGTAAAGAATACCTAACTGTTCTGTCATACAAAAGACAGTATCTGCTTACTTGAAAATCAAGCAGATACTGCATTTTTACTGTACTGCAGCTATCTGGAAACGCAACAACATATAGTAGTAGTTTCAAAAACGACATCAGTGGTGTCTTCTCACTGAGCACACGACGTTGTTGCGACGTTGTATCAACGTCGTGTGCCCAGTGGGTTAGTTTCTGCATATAATATGCGGGGGGTCCTTCCGTAGTGATAACCTCTACCGCCTGTCATGCCAGAGCTTGAAATTTAAAATAAACAAAATGTATCTTCCCCTCGTAAAGATTAAGTTATGAGGCGCACCCATCATGGAGGTGCACATGTAGCATGCTCGATCAGCCAAGGCTCCCAAATTCATGTATCTGGAGGGTAGTGCCATCTGATAATAATCTCATCGTCCTCGAGAGGTTCTCCTGGCCCAGTTTAGCCTGCTATATGCATAGAAGAGACATCAAAAATTAATATTTCAATATCTCAAATTAGTGCTTCTCTCTAGCGGTCACACCAGAGCTTGGGAGTTTATCTGCTGGTATTCATATACGGGTTTCAGAGAAACACAATGCTTCCTCCCCACTCCCTGGCATAAAGATCCAATACTGAGGGGGCCTCTGTGACCGAGAGGTAGCGTGATCAGTTTTGAATTTTGAATGCTGTGTCTAGAGGGCAGTGTCATCTGATTGATCTCACCATCCTCTTGACCCAGATTAACCTGTACGTGCAACGCAGTGGTTTAAACCCCAATTCGGCGTAAAGAAGTAGTCCACTGTGGACGAACAGAGGCACATATGTGTACCCAGAAAGCACGACGCTGGTCACAGAGGCTACTAGGGTAGGCCTACAACTAAAACAAGAAACATACATAGAGTGGTATATAGCTTCAACTCAATGTTTATCTTTGTCTCAGTATCTCCAGAGTAAAAATCAATTATGTAAAATCATTGGAACGAGATGTTTTTGGGGAAGCAGGACCTCCAATAACTAAATTATCAATAAGTTTGTAACACAAAATGAAATCTATTTTGTTGCCTTTTCTGTGAAGTGATAATGAAATATTCTGAATTTTCAAGAGAATTGAGATGAATAGCAGCCGCTTATCCATAATACCAGTTTTTCAGGCCAGCGCAGAAATTAGCCGGAGGAATGATTATTTAATTGTGCGATGCTCTAAAAAATATATGCTAGGACTAAAGTGAAAGTAAGATTTGTGTTGATTATTCTATTTTTGAATCATGGGTAATTTTAGGATTTAATTTTTGAATGGTTACCATATTCGCAGATCACAACTAACATAAATTATCAAATTTTGTCAAATGTCGGTGCAAATCGCAAGCTCAGAGCATCCTCAACTCAAGGAGTTGTACATCCCTTTTGATGAAATTACGTTTGTTGAAAATATGCTCCATATATGGGTCACTAGAATATAAAGGGTTACTATGCACACAATCCTGTCTATTTGTGTGATGGACTGAGGCTACGTAACTCACATAATTGACTAACACGCCCGGTGATCAGATACGCAGATGGATCGATTGATTGATTGTCACCGCGGCGTCATCAACCTTGAAAACGCTGAAATACGTGTGTTTAACCCTTTAACCGCCAAACTATTCAATCGGAATTTTCACCCACTTGAAGTTGTGTTTTGCTGACGCGATCCACAACTTCAAGTGAGTGAAAATTATTCAGATTTGACAAAATAGAGGTTAACTCTTTTCAAATCTTGCTGGTTGATGTCACATTTTATCTTTAACATATTTAAAATGTGGTACCTAATGTGCTAATAAAAAATTTAAACCCGAATATATGCGGCACCGGCGGTTAAAGGGTTAAACCATGAAAACTAGGGTGTTTTTTTTAATTTGAGATCATCATAAATGTCATAGTTAGCTTTTTCCATTTGAATACCTATGTTATGGGTCTGCGATCAGTATAAATATTTTATTATTTTCAGTGCGGCGATCGTCTTTATACGTCAGAATGTGACTCTACAGACGTCACATTCTGACGTATAAAGACGATCCCCGCGCTGAAAGGGTTAAACTGATATCAGTGATACCGATGATCACAGAAAGACAGCTGTGGAGGATTGAGGACGCTCAGGCTCCCTTTATAAACTACATTCAAGGCAAATCGTTCTTGCATTGCATTATGACGAAAGGGGGTATCAATGACATAATTATGTTATTTCTGGGATGCTAAATACTTTGTTCTGGAATGCTAAATAATTTAAAGCACACCAGTATATTTTCTCTATCTGCGGTGCAAGTGCAAAACCAAAAGGCAGTAACTGCTTACTTTACAAGTAAGCAGGTACTACTTTTTTGCTTTGCAGAGCAGCATTATGATACCATGGCTGTCTGTTTGTTGGGAAATTTTATAAATACAACTCATGTGGAGTAACTCATTTCTGAGAAATAACCTTGTTTCTTTCATGTGATTGTGACTAGGCGATCACGTTAATGGCCCCTCGCCGAGTTAAGGTTAAACCAGTTTATCGATGTTGATTTCGCGCAGGACCACGCGCTGCGCGCTCCTTCACAATACAATCGTCATACATTATTTCAATAACAATCCTGGCAAAAAAATAACCATCAATGGAAGAGCTGCTCAATTAAAGCTAAAGTAACAATGATAGGCTACTAGTGAAGCCACCTTGAAAGGGTGCAGAAGTAAATTGTACAATAGTTGAAGTTCTTACTGAACTTGCCGCCAAGCATGAAGACCCCTCAATTTTTAGTTTTACAGCATATTAGATGTGGATGTGGATGTGGATGATAAGAAGACTAAGCTTTTTATCAAAGTGAGCTCATCGCTGTGCATCCGAGGTGGTACAAACGTATGCCCTGGTTTTACCTAAACATCCTTTCAATTTCGGTGTCATTTGCATCGTTCCGTAGTATGATTACTACAGCAAACTTTTTCTGTATAACATTTGTACAACGTCGGCCAAACGTCTTCGACGTTGGTCCAACATTGTACAAATGTCATACAAATGTTTTCTGTTTACTTGGTACTTTTTGTATAACATTTGTACAACGTCGGCCCAACGTCGTCGACGTTGGTCCTACATTGCACAAATGTTATATAAATGTTTTGTGGTAACGTGGTACTACACATACTACAGCAAATATAGATATTACTGTCATAACCAGCTTGACCACATACGTGGTGAGCACCGTTTTCGCTGATGAGAGCTTCTTTTTTGGCATGGAATTGCATGGAATTTCAGAAGAAAAGCGTCCATACTAAAACGAGTTTGTTAGTTCAAAACGCCACACCCCCTAGAGTAAGCTTGTCTCTAAATCCTTTATTTCCTGCGAAGAACCAAATTACATGTTATTCTTTGAAAACTTCTTTGTTCACTATGGATTTCCGAGGCGTATAATCAGTGATTAGGGTAGCAATTTTGAATGCGATACTTATCCGATACCTCTGCAAACCCCCTACCATCCCATGGGCAACGGTTTTTAATCGTACCCTCCTCGATCTGCTAGGAACGCTTGATCCCGATCAGAAAGCTGACTGGAAGAGGTATATACCTTCCCTGTATCTTGCGTACAATGCTACCAAGAATGTATTTACAGGATTTTCACCTTATTTTATATGTTCGGTTGAGAACTGCGGCTGCCCGTAGATTTAGAGCTGGATTTAGAATGCGGTGGTATGCTGACTTGAATTTCAAGGAACAACCTCGCCTTGTCGAAGGTTAAAGTCTCAATGTCAACTACAACACATAGCATGAAGACTCGAGGTGCTACTGTGTCAGTAGGTGACAGGGTTCTTGTAAGATATGTTTATCTCAGAAGAAAACAGAAGATTGACGACAAATGGTAGGAAGAAGTGTACATTGTGGTGGCACATCCCAACAAGGACGTGCCAGTGTTCGATGTCGAAAATGAATTATGTGATACATGTACCTCAGTAAGGAAAGTCCTTCAACGTAATTATTTGTTGTATACCATACCCAATCTCCATAAACAGGATCCCGCGATGCCACTGGAGAAGAACGAAACCATCCCAGACCTGCCCCACATTGAACGCAATTACAACAGTCTTGAAACCGCCCAGCCCGGGGATCGAACCCGAGGATCGATTGGTTGGAGTAGAGAACTATATCTGACCCAAAAAACTTTAGTTGTTACATTTATGTCATCTGATATATCGTCCCTTTGGATATGAAAGGGTGTATCTGTCACTTTACATAGGGGTAGATACACCCTTTCATATCCAAGGGAGCGAATTAAGGGGGAATAGAAAAACAAGTTCATAAAATACAAAAGCACATACATTTATTGCATCTATTTGTTGAAAATTCAAAATTCGTTGTGGCACCTGCTGCATCATAGGCGTTTACAATGAGTTAATCAATCATTTTATAAGTACATACATATAATGTACAGACGATCCTGTACAAATTCGTAAAAGAAAAACAGTATATTGATAATTAAACAACAGAAGTATATATATTCAAAAACATTGCAAGAAAAGAGGACTAGAATAAATTAATTGCATTACAAACATTTATATATACAGTCTTCAAACACTTTCAGTACCGTACATTTTTAGTAGTAAATATAATGATGGAATGTATTAAAGAATCAGCCCTGATTCTCCATTTTATATACACTTTATTTCAAATTTAAATAAAGAAAACACTTGTAAATTAAAACGTATAATGACTAGAGATATCCATAAGTATAATATATACTTAGAACAATAATCAGTTAAGGAATGACTATACCTAATAAAGCTGGAGCAATTTACAAATACATTCATATGGCTTGAAATGACTAGAGTAATACAAAAATACAGGAATACACCAGTTGAGAAAATTAAACATTAAAGTGTGATACCTTTAAACATATACATGTACATCCCTATCTCTGAATTTCTAAAAGACTTCATGAAGAAAATAATATTATGATGATACACACCTAAAACGTGCAAAAACTGGTACTAAATCTATAATTGCATTTTTAAAGTATTGCTATCTAACTCAGTCCTCAGGGAAGACCTTTTATTGCTTGTGATACACGTTCTGACATTCATAACATTATCATGTAAAAGAGTGTACATTTATTTGTATTTGCTCATTCAGCACATAAGAAATAACAACGATTGCATATAATAACATATAATAACATATGATATTTGTCATTCATAAATAACAACCAGAAGATATAATATAGTGAATAGTTAAGGAGATAATATTGGCTCTTGTGTTACACCTGCTGCTGTGATATTTCACACCTGTTACTTTCCTAGGTCATAACAGCAAAACGTCGATGGGGAAGCAATCTAATTAGTAACATTTTATATGCTATGGGAACATTGAGCATCAAAGTAACAACTGCTTTGTCATTACCTTGAACACGGTTTCGTTTTTTGAAGTGTTCTTAGTACATGTTTACATTTCACAGGAATAAATAATGGATACATATTTAATTATACAGCTTTAAGCATTTAAGTCTGATCTTCAATTAGTGACATTTACGTCCGCACTAATAAAACGTTTTAACAACAAGGCATATCCCAGCAAACACGAGACATTGACCCAATGCTGGTTTATTGTTGGGCCACCGTCTATTGTCTGCTAACTGATTGATATCTAAGTTGATTGTCCCTCTCATCAAGTGCACGTAAATTTAGAGTCTGAAATGCCACGACATTTAAAGATCTGTTAATAATTCATTGGTTTTCCATCCCAACAAGATGTCTTCATAAATTAACGGCGAATTGATTCAAGAAATGTTTGAAGTTTTAGCTTGATTCATAATCATCTCTTCGCGTTGTGTGATTCATGCAGATGACGTGCGATAGATAATAAAAAACATGATGTTTATTTACGACCCAAGTTAGGTAGAACTTTACATGTGTCACAAAATGGATCAACCACAAAAAGCAAACGAAAGTTCGTGGAAATTTGTTGTTGCTAGACGACAGAATAATTTAGTTTTTCAAAGTTGTGTTTGTAGGTTTTGCTCTGAGATCTGCTTTTTGATTACTTGTCTTGGGTACAGTGAGCCCTCTAGCGACTAATAAAAGAGCAAAAATGCAGAGTTTCCCTCTTGAAAGCCCAGTAGACACGAGACCTTGAACCAATGCTGGTTTACTGTTGGGCCGGCGTCGCAGACGCTCGCCCAACTTTATATCAGCATTGTTTCAGTGTCTCGTGTTCACTGAAGAAGATCAAACGGCATGTGCGGTCGTGCTGGACAGACATGGGCTTATTACAAAGCGAACAAACAACGGCCTCAAGTAGGTGGATAAAAATGAGAATTACTGGATAAGATTATTTATTGATAATAGTTACCAGGCTAGGACCAGACTTTGCACCGACGTTGAGCAAACGCCTATGTCTTTGGCCTAGCATCTGTAAAACGTCGTGTGTCCGATTTGGCTTCATTTGATACAGTTGATAATCGCTGGCTTATTTGAATTTCAAACAGCTAGCACCGTGACATGCTTTTGAAGCTGGTTACTCAGTAAACACAAAACATTTGTATAACATTTAGACAAAAGCGGACCAACGTCAAAGACGTTGGTCCGACGTTGTACAAATGTTATACAAATATTTTGTGTTTGCTCGGTATATGGATTAGAGGTTTATGTTGTAGTTGAATGTACATCGGCTAGGAAATACATGGACACACATAAAACCTTACCATAATAATCCCTTCCAGGTCATTTTATGATATCAATTTGGATAATCAAACAAAAAATTTATAAGCTGTCAAGTATAAAATTTTAAGCAAATGTACAAGTATGATATATGGTATTGTCCCAAAATTTACATATTTATGTACAAAATAATTTGACATTGTTTGTGAACCAGTGCAAAATGCTTACACAGCGACACAGACCAATATATTTGTAAGAGTGTAAACATACAATAAATAATATATTAGTCGTTACAGATTGAGAATATAAAGACTTCTTTTTATCATTTGAAGCTGGCAATTATATCAACAAAGTCAGGCTTAAATAAATAAACAAATAAATAAACGACAAAGAGCAATGCGGAAATTAAACAAAAAACAATTTTAAATAAATTATGTGGTATGTAAATAAGTTGCTGTCAACAAAACAAATTAGAGAAAGGCAAAAGTACACGTTATTGTTGTAGCCTAACCACGTTAATTACAGTAAACCATTAACTATTTTTACATGTATGTGGACTGACTGAAATCGTCAATTATATTGCTTGTGACTAATCATTTCACTTTCCCTTCAAAATTATAGTTATACGTTTTATTTATATTTATTTGCAATGGCATGTATATCCGTACTCACATTATTACACTTGTTGATTATAAAAACATCATCACCTTAGAACATTGGTGGCAGTATTGCTTATTCTATATTGCTTTTATTTCTTACTTCACACTTTATGTCACAACTTATTAACTGGTGATACATCAAGTGTACAATAAGATACTAGTATTGACTGGTTATTAATACCAGCATTCCATTCACCCTTTAACCGCCACATTATTTAATTGGAATTTTCACCCTCTTGAAGTTGTGTCTCGCTGACGCGATCCACAACTTCAAGTGAGTGAAAATTATCAAGATTTGACAAAATGGAGTTCCACGATTTAAAACATCTTGCTGGTTTATGTCACGTTTTATCTTTAACATGCTCAAAAGTCGGTATAATTATATAGTGCTAATAAAAAATGAAAACATATAATACGGACCGGGCGGTGAAAGGATTACCGTGAGGCACATTATTTATTAGAAACTATACAATTACGAGTAAACACAAGACGTTCACACAATGTTGGTTTAATGTTGGGCCAGCGTCGAAGACGTTGGCCCAACGTTAAACCAGCATTGGGTGAACGTATCGTGTTTTCTGGGTTACCTTCACTTTCATGAAAATCAAGTGCTTGACTTAAGAATATTATCAATTTTACTGCATCATGTAAAGATAAGCTACTATGCAGACACATATAAATTCAAGTAGGATAATGACAATTTTTGACAGACAATCTTAGAAATCGTATGTTGTAAAAAATACTGTTTTTATGGAAACACAGGTTTCCCGATATCAACTTCATGAAGTTAGTGTATATGTTATATTGCTTGTCGTGAATTCAATATGATATCACCTTTATCATGTTTATATGATTTATTGCTTGTCGTGAATTCAAGATGATATTACCTTTATCATGTTTATATAATATATTGCTTGTCGTAAATTCAAGATGATATTACCTTTAAAATGTTTATATAATATATTGCTTGTCGTGAATTCAAGATGATATTGCCTTTATCATGTTTATATAATATATTGCTTGTCGTAAATTCAAGATGATATCACCTTTAAAATGTTTATACATGTATAATATACATGCTTGTCGTGAATTCAATATGATATCACCTTTATCATGTTTATATGATTTATTGCTTGTCGTGAATTCAATATGATATTACCTTTATCATGTTTATATGATTTATTGCTTGTCGTGAATTCAAGATGATATTGCCTTTATCATGTTTATATAATATATTGCTTGTCGTGAATTCAAGATGATATTACCTTTATCATGTTTATATAATATACATGCTTGTCGTGAATTCAATATGATATCACCTTTATCATGTTTATATAATATATTGCTTGTCGTGAATTCAAGATGATATTACCATTATCATGTTTATATAAAATATTGCTTGCCGTGAATGGTAGATGAGCAAGTATTCTGTATAATACAATTGTACACATTCAGGTTGTTTATATGATAGCCGTATACAACTACATTAGTAGCTACTTTAGCAGTCATTTTTCACTTTTTCCATTATTAATGTAAAATATTTGAAGAGATAATAACAGTTTTGAATGAAAATGAATTAATTATCCACAGAAAATATCCAGAGCTAGAATGTGTTTCACCTCAGACTCAATCTTGTTTTAATGCCGTGGCAACGTATAATACATTGGCAGAGCATTACACCAACGTTGCGTGGATATCACCCCATGTTTGTCTGGATAAATGCGCGAGTGTGGTGTAATTTCATAATGCGGTCGTAATCCGCAAAATCAATATGCAGTGGCGGTTAAAATAAGAAAAGGTGTCACGCAGAATGAATTCAGTTACGTGCGGGAATGAGGCACGCCAGAATAAGTGTCCGCGGGAGTGATGAGTTCAACAGAACAAACCCACTAATTTGGTCACAACATTTTTCCGGTGACAGATTGGGTTATTAATAAATCCCGACAGCGGACACTATAAATATGCAAATACGCCTGCTAGACAAATCAATAGGAGTGACAGGCAGTTTCACGGTTGGCTTGGAGGATACCTTGAGTAAAAGCTTCAGTGGGATCCAACAAACACGAGACATTGACCCAGTGTTGTTTTAATGTTGGGCCAGCGTTGTAGACGGTGGCTCAGCATTAAAACAACACTGGTGAATGTATTGTGCTTGCTTGGATGTTATGCCGTGCAAAGCCAAAAGGCAGTATCTGCTCACTTGTAAAGTAAGCAGATACTGCCTTTGGGCTTTGCACGGCAGTCAGCCATCTCGGAAAAATACGAGACATGTTTGTTGATGTTGAATCAATGTTAGGCTAGCGTCGGAGACGGTGGCCCAACATTGACCCAGCATCGGATTCATGTCTCATGCTTTGATATTGTCTAATTCTTTTCCGAGACAGCATATATTCCAGTGAACACGAGACACTGAACCAATGCTGGGTTTATGTTTGGCCAGCGTCGCAGACGGTGGGCCAACATTAACCCAACCTTGGCTCAACGACTTGTGCGTATTGAAAGAAATTTATTGCCCTCAGGTTCAGCAGGTTGGATAATTTTTATTTAAAAATATGTAAAATGGCTTTGACTGAATTTTAATTTTAATTTGCTTGTTCTACTTCTCACAAATACTATTATACTTTTGCTGACAAGATTAGTACTTAGTTCTTTATCATCCTACCATAAAATTTATTTCTGAACCTCAAACCCCAGATCTGGGTGATGAAAACTGTATGAATGATCTAAAATGTACGCTAGCGTAAAATAGCTATTCCTGAGGGTTTAATTGTCGCGGCAGAAAAAAGGTAGATGCTCGTTTACAGTGGTGTGTGCTTCAATAACTCAAACAGGGAGGAACGGGAATATTTAAAAAATAAGGATATAATCCACTTCCAAATTATATGACGATGATCATGATGATATTGTTGCTCCACAAGTAATTTATGCGATTTTTTAAAACACATTTTAAGTTAAACATTTGGTGACCAGTCTGCTATGGATGTGTTGAGAGAAATGAGGTGAATTAAGCAAAGTTACATACGCGATTGGTTTCAGCGTTAGATCGATGTTGACTTGACACTGGGCTGTGAAAAACTGATCCCGCTCCACATATAACGTTGTATGAACGTTGAATCAACGTCACTGACGTTGATTCAACGTTCGTACAACGTCATGTACGTACTGGCGTTATTCGTGCAAGTATAATATATTTTCCTGAACACGACTGTAGCGCATGCGATCGTATAAACGGCATAAATAGGAATGCAGTTTTTTGACGCACAGTACAAAAACACTTCATGCTAATTTAATTGCGGACTGCCTCGAATGCCGGCATTGAGGTTTTTTTCAATGAATAGTGATAAATCTAATGGAAATAATCTGGGCGCAACAGATGGAAAGAAATGGAACGCCTGAAGTATTCATATCTGAAACTGCTCTAAATGGTAGGATTTTTTGCTGAGCATTGTCGTTTTCGGGGCATGTTTTCGGCTGATCCATGAGGATTCCGTGTCTGGCTGGGGAGAGGGCACAGTGATTTCTGTGGCGGCGGGACGCCTCTCTGATCCGTGCTCCAGGGACAGCGCGCGGCCGCCGCGGACTCGTCATCCGTTTAGACAAACGCTTGTCGACATCGCGGCAAACACCAGTGGCAAATTGTACAATTTCGCAAAATTAGTCCCTCCGGAGATGGAGCGACTGGACGCACCATCGGGGTCCCTGTGGTGTCCACGCAATGAAAAAAGATTTTTTACGTCGCAGGAACGCTTTAGATGACTGTTAATCGCCGTTGTAATAGCACTGTGGCGACGTCTTTGACGTCGCCGCAGCGCTATTACAACGTCGCAACACAACGCCGCTGACAGTCGATCTGAGATTTTGACACCGGGGGAGATACGGGGGAAAAAGAAGGCGCACCAGGTCGACGGCAATGACAAATGGCGTGTCACACACGCGCACGACGGGTCGCCGTAATTATAGACATCTCTCCCCGGCGACCCGCCTGCGACCCTCCTACGACCCACTCTCCCAAACTGTCCACGTTCATTCTGACAATACTTGTAATACGCGGCGTCGGGAGAGAGGGGGAGCGTGGAGCAGCGATTTTCCCACAGGGAGCTTTTGTCATCCCATTTTGATTTGCTCCCCCTTCCCCCCCATCGGCAATCCTATTTCGTCATTCCCGTGTTCCCATTTACTCTTCTAATACGGGCCCAGTAGAGCGGCTGGAGCGAGCTCAGCACTGATTTAATGCCGGGCCACCGTCTGCGACGCTGACCCGGCATTGAATCAGTACTGAGCCAGCCTTTCCAGATCCAATACGGTGGACTGTGTTGCCAGTCGATCCATCCTCTGCGGATTTAGAGTTCTAATGAATTCTAAATCCCATCACGATAGTTCTTGTGGTGGCAACGCGACAGCCGCGGCGACCGGCGGAAGAGAGTTACTTAATCAACTGTGATTGCTCAAAGGGGAATGTCCTGTACAGCAGATATTATTGTATGTCTATATATTACAAATATTTTTGTGCTTGGGTTGGCCTTATATTATACGCTTGCATGTGGTTTCTTGTGCATAATTGATGTTTTATGCAGCTATAGTATGCGCCCATGTACAAAAATACATGAGCAATGCAGAAGTCGTAACTATTTGTTATCATACGATTGTATGCGATATTAAAATTAAATTGCACCTAAATGGTCAGAGATTCGAGCTCAAAGGTGAATCATCATTCAAAATCATCTGCTGTCTTCCATTTTCATATAAACAACAACAACTTATGGCTTTATGTTCTGTTGAGAAACCCAGAACGATACTCGATCAGTTTTTTGCAGATTATAACTATCTTAATTTACGTTATTTTGTACAACTTTGCTTTGACAAGCAAATTGTATTGGAACTGGTAGAAAGCCTGGTGTAGTGGTTAAGCGCTGCCGTCCGTCACACCAGAGTTGACGGGTTATTCTCTCCCTATAGGATTCAAGTTTCAAAGATGGAAAATGTTTCTTCTCTCCTCACTCGCAAATATACAGTATTGTGGGGAGCCTCTATATTTTCGAATCCTGAGTCTACAGGACAGTGTCATCTGATTTATCTCACCATCCAGAGGTTCACCTAGCCCATTGTGTCTGTATGTGCACAAAAATGGCCTAAAGCATTGGATTTTGCGAGCATCACTGTGAGCCCTTCAAAGATCTAGTAGAGCCTGAATGAGACTCTAATGGATTAAAATTCAATAGAGAGAAGAGACCCGGACAGTGGCATGGCGATGTTTTGTGCCTTGCCTGGAGGTGTTCTGGATCTCTGTGGTCCATAGAGCTTTGATGATCTCAGCACACGCCAAAAATTGGCTCAATGATGGGCATACATCTTGCGGAGTTGGCCCAGCATAGGCGGAACGTGTCTTTGAGCCGGGTGTGGCGACCTTGGTGGAGCGCAAATTAAACTCACGCTAGCTCGTCGCCTACAAAGCAGTACAAGAGTCGGGCAGAGGCCGCACAGAGGGACCTTACAGTAATTCAAGGTGCATAGCCTCACAGAAGAAAACCAGACGATCCCGTCCACTTCATCACACCTTCACGTGGTGGTCAAGCGGTCACTTTGTCGCCGCCGGCCAAATGGGCGTGCTGACAAGGCTGACCCCTGGCTCTGTGCGAGCCTGCTGGACAATGGCGAGCTCAGCTCTCCCGCGTTGACCCGGCTCTGTATCGCGCCACTCATTCTGCAGATGCCGCTCTCCTCAAATAGACTTAATACGGCATAACCAGCCTCAGTCCCGCAACTCTCGTCCTCGTTAAGGAAACGGGTCGGAAGTCCATTTCATTCAGTGCCTGTGTCCCCCGGCTAACATTCTGGTGTTAACTCTGGCCCAGTGCAGGTTGAATGCCGGCGCAACGTCGAAGACGTTGCGCCGGCATTCAACCTTCACTGGGTTCCGTGTCTTTTCTCCTACGTATGACTGTTTAAAGTCTGAGGCGCTCGATGAACAAGGTCAATCCCACAGGAAAATGGCTCGAAGACGATCCAACAGTGGGTCATCAACTGAAACATCGCCCTAACCAAGAGGCAATGCTTGACCAGCGTCTTCTGTCTGCAGACGGCAATGGTGATTTGCTCTTCCTTTCTGGTCTGGAAGCCCTCATCATCGTGTCCTCGCACCCGGTGTTTACTGGCAAGAAAGGAAGACGAGCACATTCATTGATTAGCCAGCCCCATGCACATACATGTACATGTGCACGATGGCCAAATAAATACCTATACTACATGACTGAAAAACAGGCGTTTGTTCTACGTTATTTTGAAATTATGCAACTAATAATTCAAACAAATTGCTGTTAAAATTATTGCATTATTGCATGTTGATATGATCAGCTCTGAAGATGGACTTGCACGAATTTTGAACGAAAATACTTCGATTCACTATTGAGTTTGTCGGCAGTTGAAAACCCTGCGGATTTAGACGCTGTAAAACTATTTATTCGTCAATCAAAATGCCTTTTATAGTCTTTCTTCTGAGGGCATCTGTTCTGTTAGGTAAGAAGGGAACATTCAGTGGAAGAATGTCCATTGGCATTGCTTTACACCATGCAATAATCAAAAGATTTGGAAAACAACACTGCTCATGCAATAGCATGGCCGGTTTGTATTGCTGTCTTCTTTGTGTAGCTATGCGTGTTCAATTTCTTCAATCGAGGCCAAACGCTGGCACGGCATTGGTCCAATATCGCAGACATTGGACCAATGCCGTGTCGGCGTTTGTCCATCACCTCGTGATGATCTCCTCCTTTGGCTTCTGGTTGCCTAACGAGACACTTGTTGAACGAGTGGGTTTTCCCTGGCTGTTCTTGCTCAGCGGGGAGTTGGTTGTCGGTTTGCTCGGCTCTGTGTTGGCTACATCTTGTTTGGTTTCTGGCAAACCGTATTCGTGTAACCCTTCTACGACTAGGGATGTGATTTAAATATTTATCCATACAAAGATTTGAAGTGTATGTTTATTATTTCAATGCTAGAATTCAATTGCGAAATTATGTAATTATCGGTTTATATAAAACTGTGCTGCTTACCGACTTTCCCCTGATAAAACTCCTCCCAGAAACCGACTTTTTTAAGGAGGACCCCTGAAGTAGCCCCTGGGCATCATACAGGTTATAGCAATGCGTATGCGCACATCGCACAAATTAAAAATGCAGGATAACATTGCGTCCAAACCACTGACCATTCTGGTTGGCGATTTTTAACCATGCATGCAATGAAATATCTAAATTGCGCTGGTATTTTGTACTCAAACACCTTGAACTCGGATCTCTTGCATGCAATGCAGAGCTCCTTCGATGGCATCCTAATTATAGAAAACGCAGTTTTATAGAAAATCGTTCACGTGTGCGTTTTTGTTCATTGATCACAGCGACCACTGCGCACAACATAGTTTCTCTCCAGCAGGCCTAGCTGGGTTGAAATTGAAGAAACCATCCCCTACGACGCTGGCCCAACATAAAACATTGGTTCCATGTCTTGTGTTTGCTGGGACACTGCAGAAGACAATACTTGGTCATCAGGTGGGAATTAAGCCAATGGTCGTAACATAATTACGTACCACACGCTCCGTTATGCTCGGTTTTCACGCTCTGCCGCCAACATCTCCCGTCCGCTAATCCGCACGTGCTGTCGCCAATCCAAGCATATCTGGATCCGCATTGCCGGCACAACGCCGGGCCGGACGACTCTGGCCCGGCGTTGTGCCGGCGACGCGGCGACGGCGTCGGCGACACAGGTGCAATTACAGCCCACTTCATCAGGGGGCGCACGCTAAAACCAGTTCAATTACCGTCATTAGCGCGATATCAGGGATTTCTCGGGCGGGGAGGGAGTGTTTTTACTTTGAGATCTGGCGGGGATTTCCTCAGTTCTCAACGGATCTGTGACAGGAGTCCGTGAAAAACAGAGGCACAACAGGTGTGTGGGTGTGCTAATGTCCATATGACACACGGCGACGTTTCCACGCTATGTCAACGTCTCCTATGTTGCGCCAGCGTTGCAACGACGATTTGAAGCCGCGACAGGTGTGTTCAGGAAAATACGTTATTAGAGTAAGAAAAAAGCCGAGCTGCGAAATTTTAGTATTAAACACAGCTTCAGTAGTTTTGCCACTGAGGATTTGCTCTCCAACACGCAGTTATGTAATTAATCGCGAACAGTTTTTTTAAATTATTTTCTGGTTCTATTTATGACACTGTCATTGGCAAAAGTCACATAAGGTACGGTAATGAACATTTCTTCACTGGTTTCACTGACGCTGTTGTTTTACTAACGATGACTCAAAGTAATTGACCTTGATGTTACTCACCAAATATTTATATTTTATATATTTATTCGGCTGGTCAAAACCTCTTTTGAATCAAGTATTATAGCGAAATGTCACCCATGGAGCTGAATGATCCTATCTGCCACTCCTCATACAATAAAATCGTACACGAACTGCTAATTTTAGAGTGTAAAATCACTGATATGTCCAACCAAAATGCCTAGAGTATGGATTGTATATTATAAGGGTGTTATTCATTGCCATCCGTTTAATTAAGTAACTTGGGCACGGATTCTGTTATTCACAGCATTACATTAGTATGATTAAAGCAGCTGCGTCGTTTTGTTTCACCGAACCATAAGATGCCTATTTACATTACGATCCCCCCCCCTTCTGTAGAGACGAGCTCCTAAACATGCTAAACTTGAGCTGCATTATTTGAAAGGTGCATAATAATACGTGCCAAGAGGCAAATAAATAATTATTTAATGACCTGGATCAATTATTAACATTAACAATGAAACATGGTATCTGCGGTATTAGCGATATACCTTAGATGTCGCCGTCAAGTGTTGATGACGAGGGTACTCCCCTGCTGCGTGACGTCATGCGTGAGGATTCCCCCAGTCTACAGTGATGTTCATGTGGACTTGAGTGAGATGGAGCACATAATCATTGGGCTTGACAGTCCTAAGCTGAGCGACACCTGGTGGCCGTCATCAGCATGCAGACACCTGCTCTCCCTGTCTTCTCGTCACGTCCGTGCGGGATTTGTCCCTCGCGAGATCTCCCTCTTTCTTCTCCCTCGCTTTGAGATCTGGCGGGCGAAATTAGGGGACTTTTCACATCGGTCATTGTGGATCTCGGACTGACAGTACTCGTCTGCATGGGAGCTATTTATAGGGGAGAAGAAAACAGCCGTGCCCAGAGTCACCTGGTGGTCACTGTCCGAGCCAGGTGTGGTCTGGCGGGGGATTTCTAGGAGGGACCTTCGGACCACAGAGGCAAAATCCCCATTACCTGTCTGGGCTGAAGAATAATTCCCTCGTAAATAAAGCCTCCCATTGTGAGACGGGTCACGCCAGAATGGCGGAGACGCTCCAGCACAATGAGACCGCGTCCCGGTACTGGATCAACGCTGGACCAACGTCGGAGACGTTGGCCCAGCGTTGATCCAGTACCGGGACCGTCGCTTCGTGTTTATCGGGATGGCGTGGATGGATCACGCCGGTTTTAATTGTGTCAGTTGGCTTTTCATGCTTGCGATCCTGATGATTCTGAACTCTGCCGCCCATAAACTCTGCCGGGGACTGTCTTTTCAGGGGGTGAAAAATCACCGGCGTCGCCCCGAGGCGGGTCGGGCGGCCGCCGGATGGCGGAACACCCGGATCCATAGAGCTAGTCAGACAAGCGGATCGCCAGTGTTTGTCGATCCGCGACAACAATGGCCGGGAATCGAGTCTCCGTCTCAGGGATCGCACAGGGAGGCGACCCAGAGGCATCCATCATCACGCCAGTGTCACTCGAACCCCCCGCCCCTGTCACCGAGTGATGAGACAGTCCACACTGTAGCCAGTTCGGTCACTGATGCCATCAGTCTTGTCAGAACTAGAAGCTGTAAGCCCAACACGGAAATGCCTTCTCCATACAGTCATGCTTGGGTCCCTATACTTGATGAACAAAAAAACGGACAGAGAGGGGTAATTTGCATGAAGACCTCCTCTGATGTTGGTCAGTCCAATTAATTGTGATTAGGCCTAGTCTTTGAAGCAGGCAGACTCGTAATGTTTGTTGAGGTAGGACTTGAGAGCGAAGGACTTGTCACATCGTTTACACGTGTAGTGCTTGAAGGAGGAGTGAGTTTGCATGTGAGCGCGAAGGTTGGAGCGGTCGGCGAAGGCTTTACCACAATGAGCACATCCATAAGGCTTCTCTCCAGTGTGAGATCTCATGTGGCCCTGAAGTAACCAGGGTCTGGAGAAAGCCTTGTCACAAACAGGACACTTGTGTTTGAGGCTGTGCGTCAGGATGTGCATGGATAGAGCTGGCATGCTCACGTACACCTTGTGACAATGTGGACACTTCTTGGCCAGCTGACTGTCCAGGCTACGATGGGTCTGCTTATGACGACTCAGGTTGGAGGAGGTGGCGTACGCTTTACCACATTCACTGCACGTGTACCTCTGACGACTCTGATCACTGATCTGGCGAAGGGGATTCCTTCTTCTGGATCTGCCATCTGTCATGCCGAACGCCTCCGGAGAGCTACATCTGGAGTTCTCAGAACTGACAGGAGAGCCGGCTCTGTCCATGGAGTCACTGGACAGGGCGTCTCTACTGTACTGTCTGGCGTGGCTGTCCATGGAGTAGTCACATGAATCATCACTAGTCAGGTGACTGCGTACTGTGGCTGGACTCCCTGATGTCTGATCCTGAACACCAGGACTGGAATTACAGGATCTACTGGACTGTAGACTGTCTGTACTTCTGTGTAAGAATGCTGACGTCACCAGCTCTTGGAACTGATCTAAAAATACAAACAAAGCGTATTAGTAAATGTATTTGGCCAAATGATGGTAAACATAACACATCCCATCGACACACTATGGGAAGAATAAAGCATATGCTAGAATAATAAATGTCATCGCCATATAGGTGAATACCTTGTATCATTTCGTCATATTGGTATTAATCATTTCAGCGCTCAGGAGCGACTTTAGACGTCATAATGTGACGTCTATATCAATTTTAATTTACTTTTATTTGTGAAGAGATATAGACGTCAGAATCTGACGTCTATATCCTTTGAGGTGTGAATTGCTATCGCAATTCCCACCTCAGAGGATATAGACGTCAGATTCTGACGTCTTAAGTCGATCACCGCACTGAACGAGTAAAATATGTATAATGGTCGTAGACCCATAACATAGGTTGTGGTCAAATGAAGCAGAAAGAGCTAACCTAGACATTTATTACAAAATGAAAAAAACATCAACTTTGGTCTCCATGGTTTACACAATCATATTCCAGCGTGGTTTTGTGGTGTAGTGGCCCGCATGGAAGCGGCTTTTAACAAAGCCTTTTGCGGGTCTCCCTTGCATCCATTATTTAAAACAAAAACTTTTTTTACAGATGTAGATGCATGAATAAATGGATTTGCATTTGTAAGTGTTAAGGGGTCGTATCCGCCACATTGGAATGTGATAGATAAAATATTCAGTACCAAGGTAACGACTTATGTCTTCTCATCAGTGTTTTCGTGTTTTCGTGTGTATACACCAATGCTGATTATCAAGATGACGGATTAGAACTAATTGAAAAACTAGTAGTCATACGTTTTCATAACACACTAGAAAGATGCAGATGTATCATCAGCAAAAAAAATACACATTTCCCATGAGTGGCTCAGTTTGTCTAACAGAATTGACGGCGTTGTGGCTTCATGCGACTCCAATTTTAATGAATAAGTGATCAGGCGATGTAAACCATTAAACCTACATTGCTTTCTCTTTTTGTTTGACAATATTGGAAAGACATAACCGTGGCATACTATTACTACAAGCCTGGTATACTCTATTAACTTTACAATTAACTGTTTTATCTCCTCACTCTTTCAAGTAGCTTATGATTGTACCAGGCACGCACTTGATACACGTGCTTGATACTGTAATCACACTGCATGTTGACCACATTTATTAAGCCTAGTCCGAGGAGGATAGCATTAAGGAGACCGGGCATTACATTTGATGGAATATTTCTCACTCAATCAATAATATTTGTTTTATTATTATAGCAGTGTGAGACATAGGCAATGACCGATACAAAATAATCTTATCCCAGTCACACCCGTATTGTGGAGTAATGAATAAAACATGGAAAGAATGACTAATATATTTTTCTTTACGAGAAAATAATTCTTGGAAATTATATTCATAACACTGTGGCAACTACGGAAAATAATTTCCTCTGATGGATCAGATTAGATTAGTGTTATCTCTCGGGATGAGGCGCCTGTTGCATGAAGCTGAGGGCCCTTCCCAACAGCCACCAGGCGTTGAATCAACGTTGATTCAGCGTCTTGTGTCTGCTGGAGTGGGCGGGATATCTCAGACCATAGCTCAATCCCAACCAGAGAAACACCGCCTAAAGTTAGGAGTCTGAAACACTTCCACCGGAAGGCTTATATTTTTCATCAACCCAGTTAAGTCCCATCCTTTGTACACTAGTGTCACATTACGAAATTATCTCAGTTTTCTTCCGAAGATCTTTTTTTTGTGCTACTTTTATTTAATTAACAAAAGGAGAGATAGATCAAAGTTTGATTACTTTGACAGATTTGGCACATACTTTATATTGTTTGCCAACATCATACGTTTTAATCAATAATTTTGTTTTTCTTTTTCAGAAGGTTTCTCCGCAAAGTAAATGGTGTGCTCTGCCCTAGAGGTTAGCCGAGGACGTATCTCTTCGAACACAAGTTGTCAAACGTTAGCCCAGCATCAAATAACGCTGGCCAGACGTTGAACCAACATCTTGTTTACGCTGGAATACAACAGTAGCCTGGGTTTGTATGAGGGGGACGAAGCAGGACGTTATGGGCATGAATAATAAAGGACGACATAGCACGGATTCGCTTTATAGACCAGAGCTGTTTGTCGCAGTTCAGTGTGCTGGTCGCGCATTTCCGGTGTCGTCTGGGGATCGATAACTTGTGGACTCGTTCTGGAAATCTCCCTCTATGGACCAATCACCGGCTGGTTTACATTGGTGTTGATAAGAGATGATGTGACCGCTTTTCGACGCTGCTGATGCGACATAATGATGCATATGCTGCTAAGTGAAAACCCAGCAAACAGCAGTTGTTGATGTGTATGCTACTGTTATGACCCAATTTATTGTACATGTGCTGCCGTGCAAAGCCAAAAAACAATTAAGTAGTTACCACTGTTTAGCTGTAGTATGGGTCTACATTACCTTACATTACTTTGTATTTCATATTTATACTTATAACTCGACAACGCTTCCTATGCCATAGCAAATCGAGTAAAACAGAGTCTTGAAACGGATCATGACATTGTTTATATCTCGAAAATAGACATGGATTTATAGTAGGCCTATTGATATATATGGTACATAAGGTCTCTGGAAAATATAACAATTTCAAAAACAAGATATATTAGTACTAGTCTACAGCGGCGAGTACAGAGCCCTCTCACTCCATTCAGTGTCCACAAAAAGCAAAAAACAAGATCATATCTGGCCCAAAATATACTCTAGAGTGCACCATATCAGCGCTCTAAACAGCCTCCGGCTGGATACATGCGCTATATAAGATTTCATTCATTCATTCATTCTTTGATTCATTCATTCATTCATTCATTCATTCATTCATTTATTTAAAGCCTTTATTAGATTTCAATGTTTCAGGAGGAGCATGCTCTAGGAGCAATTAGAAGAGGTTAGATGTGCCAGCGGTGGTTTACTTGGCTTCTAGTAAACATATTGGCGTCTCCCCAATCAAATTCTGCATGGATCCCCACTGGTCTAGAGTTGTATAACCACTTTAAAAGAAGGCTTCCGTATGTGGTTTAATTTGCGTGCTTTCTCTTCTAATATGTTTTTTTTCGGAATGAATAAACACTAGTCACCCCTTCTTCGCCTGTTACTAACCCTTTCAGATCACTTCGATTTAAAAAAAAAGAAGACTTTGTTCTCCATAGTGTATACATATATATGTGAACGTTGTAAAGGCTAAGCCACCTCCGGCTCATAATGTACCATGCAGATAACGACGCACAAACGTTCAGTTTCAATCAGTATTTGGTTTATGTCGAAGCTGTCTTGTCAAATGAGAATGACCATGGTGTAGCTCTGGTGTAACTGCCAAATACTTGCCACATGATGAAGCATATTTTGATGACACATAAATTTATGCTATCTCTGCCACTGACATATAGGCTTAACCTTATAGCGTGGGGATCGATTTTTACACGTCAGATTCTGTAAGAATCTCCTATCTCCATACTGTATACGAGTACAAATATTTATATTGGTCGTAAACCTATAACTTGGTTATTCAAATGACGCGGAAAGAGCTGACTAAGATGTTTATGATGATTTCAAATTGAAAAACACCGTTTGGTCTCTATGGTTTATACAAAAATAGTTCAGTGCTCAATAGAGTGATGGAGTGTAATGGAGTGATGGAGTCAGGAACTGTGGTGTACGTGTTACAGTACTACCCAATACTTCAAGGTAGATATAGGTAGTATCTATATCCACCTTGAGGTACTGCAGTGGGTACATTGGCTACTCATGCTGGTAAGGTATCTTGGCATTCGGCCTCATGTGCGATACCTTTCCTGAAGGTGAAAATATCTGGCAAAATATATCTGGTATAAAGTGTCCCTATAATGCAATATTGTATGCCAACTCTGTCACGCGGACTTATGCGGTACATAAATAACTCTGTCACTTGTTGATTATATTAAACAGGGAAAGGCTTACGTTTGCATGATTTGTGTTACAAATTCCTTGCACCACTTGAAAGCAGTGACAAGGGGATGATCAGTCTTCCAAGATTGATTTTTCTATTGACTGCTGCATTTATAACGCACGCCTGAACAAGGTCTGACCAAAATCCAGTCGAGGCCCGTCGGGGAAATCTGGCGATCCACAAAGCCTTAGCCGCCATCTTCTTATCTGACGTCACATCCGGCGTGACGTTATCTGACGTCATCTCTCTGATTGCGGGGATACCCCCAAAGTAAACACGATACATTAGCCCAATATTATATGAATGTTGGTCCAGCGTCTGCGACGCTGGCCCAACATTCAAACAATATTGGTCTCGTGAATATATTGGTGAATCTACATCTACGGCTGTAACTTCCTTCGACGTTGGCCCGGTTCTAAACACAAGACGTTTTTCCAGATTACGCATAAGGAATTAATGGCCATCGGAGACGATGTGCTGATTTAGGATCAAGTTAATTAATTACTTGCCCTCAGAAGATTTCGCGATTACGTGGGGTATGGGGCAGGTGACCTTCTCTATGTAATAAAACAGATAGGAAGCACGAATTATTTACTCACCATTAAAGGTTGGGAAACAACCGGCGAGCAATATTGACTGGGTTGCCAGGTTAGGTGGGCACCATTTAATCTCAGGGGGAGGGGGGGGCTGAGAATTTTTTAAAGAAATAATTTCAGGCAGACTCTGCATGAAATAAATAATATATTTCAAGAACTGTTCTATATAATCATGTAATAAAATTTGAAATTTTCAGCGGGCCGACAAGCCGGGTTGAAAAAAGTCATTTGTCCGCGACAAATACCCCCCCCCCGGAGATTGAATGGTGGCCACCTTTTCTTTACCATATCAACCTCAGGATTAAAACTGGAGTTTTGCAGGATATACTGTATTCTTATTTATGTGCATATTGGATTTAGTTGATTATTAATTCAATCAGTCTGGAAATGTAGGAGCTAAATACTCAGTAAAACTGAGCTCATAAGTGTTACAAATCACGCTTATTAATTCATACATCCGGTCATGTTTGAAAATGAGCCGGTTAAGAATTCAAACAATTGAACGTTCTAAGAATATAATTGATCATTTCTGCATTTGCTAAATGCGCCCTGTGTACATGGTAGTATCTGAGATCGTGGTCAATCATCACGATTACATACCTTATTCATTATATATATATGTGAAATTTTGTCCTTCTTATCCATTATATCTATGTACTAGAGATGAATTATACACATATGCCTTATAGAGATTTTATCAGGGATTTATGAGAGATATTGTAGCATGGGGCTTCAAGTATAGATAAGATTGTTCCTTGTTCAAAATACACTGCAAATTAGCAATGTGAGAAGTGCAAAAAAATAGGTCTTGCTACTTAAAATTACTCTTACAAAATATTTGGCCAATATAACAGATAAACTGTCAATGGTAAAAAAGTTGTTTTTCTCTCTATTGTGATTTTAAAAGTTATAAATTGTTTTTAAAGGCAAACAAATTAATGCATGCAGCCTATAGATGCATTTTTCCTGAAAAAAGAGTGTAACATTTAGCATGTTTAGATGAAGTGATCGTGGCAGCGTAGAGCAATTAAAGGTGATCTATCACCCCTTATATAGTATGAATACTTTTGTGACAAATAAATCAAAGTTGCCACAAGATGGGGCACGAGTGTTTCCTTATATGGGGTGATTGGCTATCATGTGACCCTCTGAGAGGGTCACATGATAGCCAATCACCCCATATAAGGACACAATTACTCATACCATATAAGGGGTAATAGATCACCTTTAAAGTCTCGCATTAATCAACTTATCGGACGTTTTTTCAACGCTATTGTGCCGCAATATTAACCCTTTCAGCACTGGAATCGACATTAGACGTCGGAATCTGACGTCTGTTATCTGACGTCTAATGTCGATAAAAAAACTCAATAATATTGCTAATAGCCGTATACCCATAACATATGTATTCAAATGAATTATGATTATTTTATATAGAAAACCTTTGGTCTCCACGGTTTACACAAAAATATCTCAGCGCTTTAAGGATTAATAGATACCATCTGATTTTAAGTTATTCATTTACCTTGGCAGATGTTGGCATCTAGAGATTGAGGTTCTGGTGATGAAGACGTGCTGATGCTGGTAAATACTGTTGGCTCCTGTAAATCAACTCCCCTGTCTCCCATGCTGCTATGGCTACCGTTACCGTCAATTGTAGTTAAGGTAGCATCCTCCACCAATACGCCGTTGTTATCACATTTCAAATCCGGTTGTCCTGTAACGTTACTGTCCAATGGCATTTCAACTTCCATATCATCGCTCTCGAGTGAGCCGGTGACTCCAGCAGGTTGCGCAACATCACATTCATCACTTGAAACGACTTCGTGTTTTGTGTAATTTGTGACATCGACGCTCTGTTGGGTATCATTAATAAACGTTTCACTGCTGTTACATTCATGTATGATACTGTCACTAGGTGTCATGTCACTGTTACTGTCATGATGATGGGTGACAAGACCACATGCATGTGGTGACAAGTCAGTATCACTATGTGGCGGCTGTGACGAGGATATTCCACTGTCACTACATGGCGATTGTGAAGTCACATCACTGTCACTGTGTGGGGAATGTGATGACACGCCACTGTCACTGCGAGGTGACATAACACTGTCACTGCGAGGTGACACAACACTGTCACTGCGAGGTGACACAACACTGTCACTGCGAGGCGACTGTGACGACACTCCACTGTCAGTACTGGGGGACCGTGACAATAACGTACTGTCACGAGCGATGTGTGACCAGGGACTAGTGTCACAACTTAATACTTGGGGAGGTTGAAGAGGGAACAGTTCACTGGAGGTGGAATGGGACACAACCTGACTGTCTCTGTAGTGTTCATGTCTACCATGTTGAATACTGGTAAAGGAAAGAGGGTGTGAAGGATGATGTTGATGTGACTTAGGATGAAGGAGAGATGAGACGAGAGAGTCTTCTTGGCTAGGCTCCACACAATTGTCTTTGGGAATACTTGAATAATTATCATCACCATGGTACACCACCTCACCAGTGTTTCCTTGGTAATGTAGCTGATCTTGGTGTGTCTGCTCGTCAGATGCCCTGAGCTTCGCCACTTCAACTTGTTGCACATCCTCTTTACGGTGTTTCACATTCCCATGGTAGACTTGTTCTCTGTAGCGTCTTAACTTGCCATGGTAATTCCCCTCATCTCTGTTCACTGCATCACCATGATATCCCTCTTTACCATGGAGTGTCTTTTCATCATGGTGCGCCACCACATCACTATGGTACGCCACCTCATTGTGTCCATGATGGAAGTTATAAGGAGCTCGTTCAAGTATGACGTCATCAGTCTTCTCAGGGCAAGTGTAAACGTCCACGACTGCCGCCACCTGGTGAATGTCCAGCCTACCGACAGAGTTGTCATTACCGTAACAGTCTGGAGTGAGTACTGTGTCCTGAGGCCAGTAAGCAATAACAGTGTCTCCTTCAGACACATAGCAAGATGGGGATGTGGGAAAAGGCAGCCTCGAATCTGATGGTGACGCTACAGGTGTCGGTGTCACATGTGCTGAAATCACAGGGACGTGCGTCGATGACGGTGACGCTACTGACGCATCGGAAGCTGACGTCACGTCAGCACATGTGACGTCAGCAATGGGAACTGACTTCTGCTTCAGTCTGTTGCGCTTGCGACGTTTTTCTTCGCGACCTGAGCCATGCTGCTCTTTCTTCGGGGACTTCTTGACTAGGAAAGACCTGGGCATGCTTGAAGAGACTCTCGGGCAGAAAGAATAAATACACTTTCTAATCCTGCCTCTCTCGATGCTGCATCCACCTTGGAGATTTTTTTACGGCTGGAGGGACTCCTCGCTGTTCCCGTTCCCTCTCTTCTTAAGGAGTGCTCGCCGCCACTTGTTGCTAGCGTTACGGCGGTGGTTGGCCGGGACTTGCCGTTACGGCTGCCGGGTGACACGTTATCAGGCCGCAGCGCCTGGCTGCTCTGTGACGGATCACTGTCTGCCTGATGGCATGTCTGCCTGCTGCTGAAACCAAGCACTGACCGCTTATAACAGGCGGAGATACCAGCACACGGATCCCGACTGACTCACACGCCAACCTTGGAAACACTCAAGTGCTAATCTCGTCTATAGCCGTTTTCACTTTGTCTGCTTGTATGTAAAATGAGTATTAGCCTACATTAGCAAAATTGCCATGCATTTTCATTCAAATTCTTCAAATATAAGTAATTTTTACTCACTTGAAATTGTGGATCGCGGTAGCGATACACAACTTTAAGTGGGTCAAAATTTAATTGTTATAATGTGGCTCTTTATAAGTTGACAAATATAACGTCCAAATATAGTGCGAGGCAATCTAACTCTTGATTGCTTGCATAGCCTCTTTTATTGCTTAATAATATATCGGGCTGATTATTTCTTCAGCTGATTTGGTGTGTCTCTTATTCGTGTTGTCTCAGCCTTTTTGTAGTTTTATGGAGCTGGCATGCTAGCTTTGTATTTGCTTCTGCTATCTTGATTTTCTACACTTGGGTGTTCTATTGACATGTTATTGCTACAAGCATTATATTGCTTATTATCGGGCTTCTGTTTATTGCTTGGTGTTATCTATGCCTTCTATTGCTCGTTATTATCGTCTATTGCTACCAGCTGGTTGATCTTCTGATGATGTTATTCCGTTATCTTAGGTTTTTATCACTAGCTGTTTTCTGACCTGGGGCATCCCTTCATAGACGCTGATTGCTATCTGCCATCTTTATATTCTATCGAATTCCCGATTTATGTCGTCGTTTGTTACGTGTATCTTCTATTCTCTACTAATAATTCGCTACTTTCTGCCACTTACTTAAATCCGTTGATTTTTCTCATCTTGTAACAGTGTTTGACATATTAATTCTCGTCAAAAATAAAAGCCCTGGTTAAACTTTGCACTATTTCGACCTCTTCAACCGGTTTCACTGTTTTTATTTCTTCTGCACAGAGAAGTAATTTGCCTGTGAGGATAATTTAGTCAGCAGGCCGAGTCAATGAGGCAGCAGTTTTTCCCGTCTCTGATCCCGTTTTCTTGTTTGTCACGTCCGTAGAGCCAGAAGACGAGCTGCAGCCGTGCATGTCTTCTGGGAGTGTCACAAACGAGGGGCCGCAACACTGACTTACTTTCTCGTTAGCTTAGATTGCCTGACTTCTCTCCAGATCTATAATGAAAAAATGCACACCAGCTATCAGCGCTGCCGATCAAAATCATGAATAAACATGAGCTATAAGCATTACCATATCCACAATCGACGAGTTGTTTTAAACATGGTATTATTCTCGAGTTATATAAATGCAGTGAAGAAAACCATAAATAGAGGAATCTGTGATAACGCTAAATGAAAACACCTAAATCAAATTAAAAGCTATGAAAAAGTGGGGGGGGAGATTCACGAAATGTTAGAGACTGATAACCGCGATCCACAACTTCTAATGAGTAAAATTTTCAAAGATGCGATTAAAGTCCAAATATTTAACATACTTGTTGATTCAAAACATATGTGGACAATTCCAGTGATAAGGAATCTGATTGGTCTAAATCGAAATTTTGACCAATCAGATTCTTGAGATCCTAAACGTTGAAAGCTGCTAAAACTGCGAGTACATATTAAAGAGAATCTTCGGAGAGTGATAGCAATGATATTAATGATATTAAAAAGAACTTCTAAATAATCTCACTGTCTAAAATGAGTTTCATGAGCACCTCTGCTCACTCTTCAGTAAACACGACGCCTTCACCCAATGTTGGTTCAATGCTGGCCCAGCGTCTGCGACGCTGGGCCAGCATTGAACCAACCTTGGGCGGTCGCCCCGTGAGTTCCCCCTTGGCTTACCTGGTGGTGTGGCTCACCCTCGGCCGCTGATGGCCAGCTCGTCACTGACGAGGAGAGCGGCACCGCCACCAGATCTAGTTCTCTGCCCGGTGCCCCCTCCTCCGCCTCCCCCCACTCCCCGGGGAGCAACCCGGGCATTACTGCACAGGGGCTGCCCCCCAGCGTCACCGTGTTAACAAAGAAATTTATCCCCAATCGATAATGCGTTGTAATGCCCGGTCTTGTTATGGCAAATTCAGCAGCCGCTTTCCCTGACGCCCGTGCCCGCCACCAGGCGGAGGCACTGATATTATGATAGCACCGCCACCTGGTGACAGCACAGCGCAATCCTACACGTGTTGTGCTAATCTCAATTTTAAAGGGATCTGATTTTAAAAATATATATTCCAATTGTTCGAAACACCTGTGTTATTGCTAGTTGCGGTTGTATTGCTTGTTTTGGAATATCTCAGGATCATTTTTCAATTTGAGTTGCTTCTCAAGTCAGGATGAGTCATGTACGTTGTCACGTACCCCTCAATTAAAACGCTGAGATATTTTTTATATAAACCAAGAGACCAAAGGGTTGTTTTCAGTTTGAAATCATTATAAATGTCTTATTTTATTTTATTCGCTTCATTTGAATACCATGTTATGGATCTACAGCCATTATAAATATTTTTACTCCTTCAGCGCTGGGATCGACTTTAGACGCCAGATTCTGATGTCTAAAGTCGAACCCCGCGCTGAAAGGGTCAAACCCCAAAATAGCTAACCAATTCTCTACCATAAGGATCGTGAAAGCAAGAGGACAAAACATTACACACATTAACAGTTAATAGACTAATTATGCAGATTGATTGACTTTTTATTGGTAAACAATATTAAACCACTAAGCTCTATCAAGGTTCTTGGTTCTATTATAATACTTTTTTAATTAAGCAAATTATCAAGGTATTAACATCATCTTATATACTGAAAAAGAGTTATCGTGACGTAATCTCGCACAGACGAGTCGTGGAACGTAAAAGGCATCGGCGATAGGCCTATTGTTACGAGTCTTTACAATGATTTCATTCACAATGTTTTCAGTCTTTGGAATTTGGAATATAAAAATGATAACACACATTGACATTAAAAGGTCGTATTTTTCACTATGTGAGGCTGTAGATACGACATTTATTCCCAAGGAGTTAACTTCCAAGCCACGTCTATAGCTAGACATCGTAGGCCCTACGTCACAGCCGATCAACCATAATACGGTGTTTTTACATAAAATTCGGAACTTCATTCCCAATAATTACACTGAGTATACAAAAACACTTCACCACCTTTACGATCACAACGTTGGCTAACTCTCGTGTCTATGACACAATTAATATATGGCTATGGTACTGCGGATTCCAGTATTTGACGTGGCGTAGTTGTGGGATATACATGTTCAAACTATTCAATGGTCAGTGGTTTGAATTGATAGACGTTGTCCAGTGTTGGTATAATGATGGTCCTCCGTCTGCGATGCTGTCCCAACATCATACCAAACTAATTGAGGTATTAAAAATGGCATTGCTCGAAGATTCACCTGAACTCCCAAAACTCAATTCACCTAAACTCAAAGCTCTGTGGCAGAGCTTTGATTTAGCATTGGGACAATGTAGGCGTTGCTGTGACTAGATTCTATTTCAACCATTTCTTTCCATGCACCACTCATCATTATTATGAGATTCTATAATTTTACCATTTCCATTCCTAGCACTTAGAGTGGCGCGTGTGTCAGTCAAATCCTAGCAAACACAAGACGTTGAACCACAGTTATTTCAATGCTGGAACAACGTCTTCGACGCTGGCCCAACATAAAACAGCAGTGTTTCAACGTCTCGTATTTTTTAGGATAAATACAGCCAATGAAACAGTTATAGACGAGAGATAGAATGTCTAAATGAAACGTACCTATGCTCAGTGGTAGGCTACCATCTCAGAAAACAGGACGCTCTCCCAGTGTTGGTTTAATGTTAAACATTAAACCAGCACTGGGCCAACGTCTCGTATTTGCTGGGGATGTATGTGTGATCATACTATGATCAGGGTGGACATATAAGTGACGGTAATCTAATAGGGTGCCATATTGCCCCCTACAGGTAGATACGACACAAGATCCCAAGGGGAGACCTAAATCAATTCTTATCTCAACTCCCCGAAGCAATGTGTAACGTGCAGCACCCGTCGGCCTTCTCATAGTAAAGTATAATGTCACGGGCGGGTAAT